>VMBQ01005420.1:7144-68218 GCA_007657795.1 Dreissena rostriformis | reverse complement strand
CAATTCATGCTGATTATCGATGGAATGTTATCGTTTTTTGTTTATAATTCACCGTTTTTTCACGAATTTCTTTCTTCGCAATACGAAGTGCTTTACCATTAATCCCCCAAACAATGTTCAAGTTATTGAGTACAAACAATTCGCTAATATCTACCATCAGTGACCTTAACGTTGAACCCACACAACGTATATGTAATCTTATGCTAGATTTAGATTTAAGGCACTTCATGATGTATGAAATTTCAATACATTCTCTTTTTTTTCAAGTTACTATAAGCAGAATCCATGTTTTCTAGTTTTGTAAAAGTAACCTTGACATTGACCCCAACCATCCCATACTCAATCCCAGGGAGAANAAAGGTTAACAGCAATTTTGAGAATTCATTGCTTTGTTTGGTCCCTAAAAAAGGAGTCAGCTATCTATTTTCGAACGCTTCAGGGCCACTCTGCCAACCAGGCGAAAAATGCTTCCATCTCTGCCGAAAAACAAAATGTCATTACAAAAAATCAATTTCTTCTTTTAAGGAACAGTGACCTTGACCTGACTCACTACAAATGCAATCCCAAACCAGGTCTGTAAGTAAGATAAATTCCCATGTAAGTTAAGTGCAATTTGTATCCATTCAAACTCAAGCCATACTGCACAAGAACTGTTTTTGTATTTAAAGCAACACTGATCTTCACCCCAACTGGCCTCAAATGCAATCAGAAGCTGGGTGTGCATGTTAACCTCACAACAAAATACATACATCAATATAAATTTCCATTTTATTCATATTTTCCTGGTTCATAAATATTAATCCTATTACAACTACACCAATAGAAAGCATATACAAGTAGTTGAACTAACAAAATACTATACACACTTGTTTAGACAGCTTCAAAGACGTCACTGTGGCCTACAGGTACAGCAAAATAAATTAGGCTATGTTAACTGCACTCGATTTGTGGATGATGCTGCTTTAAATTTAACTGATTATAAATAATAAAAGACCATTTAATAGGTCTTTATGTGAAGCATTTACTTCAATTAGGGTATGCTTGTATCAATAATTTTTTTACATAGTTGGTTTAATGCTTTATATAAAGGAATAATTCACGATAAACAGAGTAGCTAAGATTTTGATAATTATGATGTTTAGTAATTTTTATCCCCACGCTTTTTGAAAAAAAGGTGGGGATATTGTGGTTATCTGCGCCGTCCGTCCGTCTGTCTGTCCTGGCCACTATCTCCTCCTACACTATTAGCACTAGAACCTTGAAACTTACACACATGGTAGCTATGAGCATATGTGCGACCCTGCACTATTTGGAATTTTGATCCAACCCCTGGGTCAAAAGTTATGGGGGATGGGGTGGGGCCGGGTCAGAGATTTTCACTCATTTTTTTAGGTTATTATACATTAACTTCTTGATTTCTACACCGATTCACTTCAAATTGATATTGGACCTCTCTTATAGCAATACAGTCAATCGCAACCATGCATGGCCCCATATCCAACCCTGGGGCGCCCCGACCACATAGGCCACACACACCCAAAATTGCCTTTTACTATAATTTCTTCATTTCTACACGGATTCACTTCAAATTGATGCTGAACTTCTAAGGTCAATCTCAACTATGCATGGCCCCATTACCAACCCTGGGGCGCCCCGCCCACATAGACCACACCCACCCAAAATTACCTTTTACTATAATTTCTTCATTTCTACACCGATTTACTGCAAATTGATACTGAACCTCTCTTATGACAATACGGTCAATCTCAACTATGCATGGCCCCATTACCAACCCTGGGGCGCCCCGCCCACATAGACCACACCCACCCAAAATTGCCTTTTACTATAATTTCTTCATTTCTACACCGATTCACTTCAAATTGATACTGAACTTCTCTTATGACAATACGGTCAATCTCAACTATGCATGGCCCCATTACCAACCCTGGGGCACACCTAGGTCAATCATTCAGCGTGGGGATACGCGTCGGCCTCTTCCGCGCCATTTCTAGTTTTTATTGTTTGTGTATGGTTTTATTTTTTCCTATCTTATAAACAGTCAAATACAATATAATTTAACCCAATAGATTCTTATAATATTGGTGAACTGAATAATTATTTTCAATTAAACATGAAAAAATGATATTATAAAGATTTAAAACAAACTGGGCTAAATGTAGCCTAAACGTTAATACAAATAGGGAAATGGTGCTGGAAATTGTTAGGCAAACTCTTACCTTAAAGGGCATTTGAATAAAATTTAATTTGATACATAGAGAATAATAGGTTAGTGTTGATTATAGATCAGGTTTATCATGCGAGGCTTAGAAAACAAAAAGCACGAAACCTTGGCGAGTGCTTTTTCGTTTTCGTGCCGAGCATGATAAACCTGATCTATAATCAACACTTACCTATTATTCTATTTATCCCTCTTTTTATTCAGTAAACCTTTTTATTTAAACAACATAAGTTTAACTTGTTATTTTCACTTGATATATGACTTCATTTTGTCGAAAATATGACGTCATTTCGTGCCGTGTATTATAGCAGAAATTTAATCAACGGGGCTATAATCAACCGAAATCGCTGTAAAAGTGGGATAAAATACTGTCTATTTACAATCCCTTCATTGATTACAGGAATCCATCAGAAAATTCTGAAATGAACATTTTGGTTTGCACTATTCCTAGAGGAAAATGTTTTCAATTCTTTAACAATATTCATATTTCTTTATCAGGTACATGTTGAGTAACACAATTAGAGGATGAATATGATGAATGCAGGAAGCTAAGAAAACAACAACATGCCAGCACTTCACAAAATATTTTCTTAGATTTTATGAAGATTTGAAATATTTTCTTAGATTTCTTAAGGTTTTAAAATATTTTATTAGAATTCCAAGTATTTTTTCACGCCAATTTTATGCCCAGATATATTACATTGATGTATCATTGCATTTGTTGATTATATAAAAACATGTATATATTGTGTCATATATACATGAACTAAGACATTAATAATATTAAATACTAAATCATCTACATCCTATATAATTGACAATGACATTTGTATAGCATTGTTAACTATGCACAAACATCACAAACTTAAGTCCCAATCACTAATAGCTCTAACCATAACTTTAAATAAGCAAAATAATAGTTTTCATTCCAATTGCAATATTTGTGAAATCATGCTTGAACAGAAATAACTGTTGTATTATCATTGCTTATCAACCCATATCTTCATGACTGTTGAACCACATGTTAGTTCCTATGCATCACAAAACTCCAAATTTGTGTTTATTATTGTTATATCTTTCTTCAATCTTTACAGCCATTATAAACTAATATGTCATGTGAACATTCTCAATACGTTATTTTATGTGGACTGTTAGTCATTATTTTATGTTGAAAGAGAGTGATGATTAAAACGACAAAAGATTTTTTACAAACATTTGCAAGCAAAAATGTGCACATACCATACACGGATAAGACACACAACATCTATGTCCTGCACACTACAATCCCAATACAATACGTACAGATAAGAGGCAGACAAATCTCTGCTGAATCTACAAAGAACCCTTAATGTCAACAGCAAGTAACAGCTGTCCCAAAGGAAGGATCAATGCTGAATATCATTTCATTTCCATATACGGTTTGATTAGAATTAACTGCCTCCAAGATGCATTTTTATCACATTTTACAAACTTATTTAGAGCAGCTGATAACATTAAATATGGGACTCGCTAGATGTGAAAAAGGGGTTTCATGCATGTGTGTAAAGTGTCGTCCCAGATTAGCCTGTACAGTCCGCACAGGCTAATCAGGGACGACACTTTCCTGCTTTTATGATAGTTTTTGTTTAAATAGTTTAAGCGAAAAGTGTCGACCCTGATAAGCCTGTGCGGACTGCACAGACTAATCTGAGACGACACTTTGCGCACTTGCAGTAAACCCCCTTTTCTCGGAGCGCGATCCATATTTTAACATTTCATCTCTTGCTACAGGAGTAAACAAGTGATGTGTTTGAGAAACACAATGCCCCCTTTTGAGCGATTTTGACCCATATATTTAGCCTTTGACCTTCACGCCTGGTATGCTGATACTTTTATGACGGATTGCACTCCGATAACAGAGAACAACAAACGCTAAGCGCGAGAGGTAAGTTCCTCAGTTTTTTTAAAGTTATATCCTAAAGATTTAAGACAAGACACATGGTCGAGTTGATAAATGGTATATCTTTTGTATTTGGAAGACAAAATTTCACGGAAGAATGGTACATTTTTGCCCCAAAAATAGAAAATTTGGACGGAAAACAGCATAAACTGGATGAACAGTAAATATTTGATCAAAATAAAACTACTTAGAAATATTGCAAGAAATTGTTTGCTATTCCAGCATGTAGAGTAATCACTGTGCTTCAAATACTGAAATTTTGATAGTATTCAATGAAATATAAACAAAGATAGAGCATGTTGTAATTGGTGGTATACATAAAGTTGCAGGCACCTTGATTACCGATTAAAGGCACTTCGGATTACGGAGACTTTCAACAAATTGGGCACTCTTATAACCGAGTTTTATCTTCTACCTGAAATGCATTTATGTTTATTAAGGCTATTCTTAGCAAATATTTTTAAGTACGAATCAATTTGCATAGTCAAGCGCCACACACTGGGAATTTATGCATAACTTAATAACAAACACGTGTGAAATATCACAAATGGCGCTGTTCGTTTTTTTTAAATCACATTACTATTATTTTATACTTTTAATATTATAATTTTAATTTTAAAATAATATTAAAATGCTTATTTCTGAAGAAATATTTTTCAAGTGAGGACCGGAAAGAATAGTCTACATAATGAACTCGTTTTTTAGTGGTAACTTGAGATTCAGAGAGATAAACATACAATGGATCATGTGGATCGACATAATCGTGTTTAATTTTACTTATAGCAGGGCTCTAGATAGCGGCGGTGAAGGGGTCTTTAAGAGGCAAACACACCTTTGTTCTTCATAAAATCCTATGTCGTTGATGTCCATTAGAATCGCATCATCAAGACGATACTAATGCGTAGCCACAAAATTAAAAAGAGAATGGAAACTTTATCTTGATCTCTGCTTATAGGGAGCACGCAACAATAACGTTTGCTCGAAGTGCGATTCACCTGACCCTTAATTATGGTATTGGTTGAGTTAAAAGAAACACGGGTAAGAAATGTGAACTAAATCAAAAACACAACTGATTCTGGAAAAAGGAATGCTTACATGAAATGTTTACATGTCATATTATGGAAACACAGTACCTATTCTGTAAAATATATGCTTGTTTTGTCTTTTCACAGTATCTGAATCTATGAATAAGAAGACTCTGTCAAAGTATAGGTGCTTCTATTGTACAGCAACTTCATACATAACAGGGGAATATTCCGATATTGTGGAGCATTGTGTCAAAGGCCACATTAGTGCCAGACTTTAGCATAACTGTCCTCACAAATTTCACATGAGAACCGCTCACTAGTACACAACTCCTCTTCTACACTTAATGTCTAACAAAGAACAGTCGGCGGCATTCATTAACTCCGATTCGCTCATCCTGTAATATATCATTTTGTCACATATATCCAATTTCATATGCAGAATGTGTTGTGTTAATATAAAGAATAAGGACGGGTATGCATAACTTAAACATCACTATCGTGTGATTTAATCGACCGCCTGTACCTTTATTGCTATTTTTGTTTACTGTAATTGAGCAAAAACGTTCCACTAGAATTTCAGAAATGCATCGCTGCTGATATTTATCTGTGAGAGACAGGTTTAGCACAGTGACATGCTTTTTAATATATAAGTAAATGGCCTTATTACCTTCATTAAGACATATGGGTACATGCTTTAGATCAACTGTTCGCTAAAAAGAACGTAATTTAGATTGTTTAAGCTTGTGTACTATGCATAGATCCAGAGGTTGGGCGACTCGAAAACAGGAAAATATATGGTCATCAATATATGGTCATATAGACTGTACTCAACAGACATATTGAATTAGCTTCACATTTATCTTTCACATTTATACAAAATCATAATCATATTCCAAAGGGATAAGAAAATGTTTTGGTAATTCGTTTTTAATTTACCTATATACAAACATTTTTATTTATTGCCTGCTACTAAAACAGTATTCCACAGTGAATTCTGCATTTTTGATTCACTAAAAAGAGTGTGTTGTATCTGGAAAAAAGTGTCCAGTAATCGGGAATCAAAATGCAAATGTCATTGAGATGATTGGTAAACGTAGTGCCCATGAAAAATGTGCATGCGGCTCTTAAAACATTTGAATTTCCTCAAATACGTAAGTAAACTAAAATGTAACATGTTGTAACATTAATTGACATATTGATCTTTTATTTCAAAAAGTTAGCACGTTCTTGATTTATTTCCAAGTATGTTTGTTTTGTTAAAATATGTACTGATCATCCAATTCATGCTGATTATCGATGGAATGTTATCGTTTTTTGTTTATAATTCACCGTTTTTTCACGAATTTCTTTCTTCGCAATACGAAGTGCTTTACCATTAATCCCCCAAACAATGTTCAAGTTATTGAGTACAAACAATTCGCTAATATCTACCATCAGTGACCTTAACGTTGAACCCACACAACGTATATGTAATCTTATGCTAGATTTAGATTTAAGGCACTTCATGATGTATGAAATTTCAATACATTCTCTTTTTTTTCAAGTTACTATAAGCAGAATCCATGTTTTCTAGTTTTGTAAAAGTAACCTTGACATTGACCCCAACCATCCCATACTCAATCCCAGGGAGAAGGGGGTGGGAGCAGGCCGATGGGGTTGTATTTGTACATAATGAAGTTTACCTGTAAGCTGTCTATGTAGCTTATATGGGGCGTGTTATGAGAAAACTGGGCAAAATGCATTTGCGTAAAGTGTCATCCCAGATAAGCCTGTGCAGTCCGCACAGGGTAATCTGGGACGACACTTTCCGCCTAAACTGGATTTTTGCTAAGAAGAGACATCATTTAAACGAAAAATTCCATAAAAGCGGAAATTGTCGTCCCTGGTTAGCCTGTGCGAACTGCACAGGCTAATCTGGGATGACAATTTACGTACAAGCATTTTGCCCAGTTTTCTCAGAACGTGACACATATGTAAAATTTTAAAGTGTGAAAAGGCCCTTAATTATGACAAATTTCAAACAAGAGTAACCAAACTTGGCAAAATGCTGTCATTTAAATATGAGGAATAAAATGTATGTTTGAGTGATATCCTTTAAGCCATTTCTAAGAAACTAGATTACCGAAAAACTTAAAACTATTTTGTATACATGCAATAATTAAAACGAAGAAACTCATGAAACCATATCAGGAGAGAAATCCTTGTTCTTATCCACTACTTTTACAACAGAACACCAACTATAAGTCAAACAAGAGGGCCAAGGTTCCTAAGGTGCTCACCTGAGACCCATAGGAACTAAATTATTCTGAGAAGGTGGAGTTCAGAATAATAATAGTGTTTTATGAAAGTTTTTTACCTCGATTGACCAAGTTTCAAACTCAGCCAAGATTTCATTGGGAAAAATATATTCTGACCATGTTTCATAAAGATTGGACAATTAAAGTGGTCATTAGAGCATTAACAAGGTTTCACTAAAGCCATATTAGAAAAACTGCCCCACCCCTTTGTGGCCATGTTCTTCAACGGACCGTTACCATTTTGCACTCAGCTGAGATATCGTTAGAACAAAATGTCTTGACCAAGTTTCATGAAAATTAGACTTTCAGAGTTCCAAGGTTGGAGGCAGATGCCCCCCCCCCCAAACAGGTCCTTGACACAAGATGATTTGCAACAAAACTGACCATAAGAGTCAATTTGTTGCGAGTTATTGATCGGGAACGATTTTCACACTTATTGTGACAGTATTCTTTGACCTAGTGACCCCAATTTCATGAGGGGTCATCTACTGTCCAAGGCCAGTGCACATTGGAAGTTTTAAGCGGATCGGTGAATCAGTTGATGAGTTATTAATGGGAAACAATTTCACACTAAGTGTCACAATGACCTTGACCTTTGACCTAGTTTCCCAATTTCAATAGGGGCCATCTTCTGTCCAACGCCAATGCACATGGAAAGTATCAAGCCAATCGGTCCCTCGGTTCACAAGTTATTGATTGGAAACAATTTTCACTCTTAGTGTGAAAGTGACATTGACCATTGAACTAGTGACCCCAATTTCAATAGGGGCCATCTCCTGTCCAATGCCAATGCACATGGAAAGTATCAAGCCAATCAGTCCCTCGGGTCACAAGTTATTGATCGGAAACAATTTTCACTCTTAGTGTGACAGTGAACTTGACCATTCACCTAGTGACGGCGATTTCAATAGGGGTCATCTACTGTCCAAGGCCAATGCAAATGGGAAGTATCAAGCCAATCGGTGAATTGGTTCACAAGTTATTATTTGGAAATGAACTAGTCTATCGACAGACCGACCGACATCCAGCAAAACAATATACTCCCTCTTCTTCGAAGGGGGGCATACAAATGTGACTTCTTGACACGGATTCATGATAGCCATATAAGGAAAACTATTGTCTGGCAGCAATGTTTTTAACAAACCAGAACAATTTTCAAACTCCGATATTATAAGAACAAATGTTCTTACCACGTGTCATGAAGATTGAGACTTAAAATATGACTGGAGTATTAAGAAAGTTTCACAAAATCATATGAGGAAAACTACCCCGTTCCCTGGTGGGTATGTTTTTAATGAATCAGAACCACAGGCAGCAGTATCAAAAATTTGCCCCCCCCNAAGAGGTATAACAAGCTTTCGCTATTAAATAAAACCAAAATATAAAGGTGCACACTAAATGCAAAAGAAAGTAGGGAAGTAAATATGGATGACCAAACAGACACACATCACAACCAACACACTCACATTTGCTTTACAACTACTTAAATTTTGGGAAGGAAAGATAATTCCCTAAAAGTGACTTATTCACAGATTTCAGCCTATTTTGAAGTTCAACATGAAACGCATTAAACGGATAAATGTTTACAGTGGAATAAAATCGCCTCAGTATAATAACAAGAATACAATTTTAATAAAGAGAAAAACAGAAAATAAGTTTACCCAACCTGGGCGCGAACTTTTTCCATTTGGATTAAAAAGCTATAGCATTTACCACTTGACTATTTAATGTAGGACTGTTACATTACGTCATGCATTTTAGACATTATATCAATGATCCACGTTCTGTCAAAAAATATAACAAAAATTAAACAAACACTCATTATTCAATCTTTGCTTGTTTTTAAAACTCCTGATATATATTTTTTTATTTTTGGAATAGGTGACAAAAAAATTATAATTGTCATTTCAACAATTTGCTCTTTTAAAGACACTGTATATGTTTACAATTTTGTTTTGTGTTGTGATTCAATTTATAAAAGTATGCTCATATTCTGCATATGATACTTTGTATTAACAAAAATCAGTTGTGAAACAAATTGTATGGTTCAGCCTGTTGCAAAGTAGCAGATGTGGAGTGGGTTTGTATTGCAGGTCCATTAGAGACAAACGGAACAATTGAATAACACCAGTGGTGGACATTATAGGACATAAATGCTCTAGATGAGGAAATAAACACCATCTGCTTCTTCAAATGAAAAAGACTCAAAATGTGTTGAGCAATTCAAAAATAGACATGAAATCATTCAGTAACAAGCAAATTCCTTGAATTGTTATCCCCCACCAATTTCAAAATTTTGTGACAGGACGGACGGAATGACGGACAATGCCAATTCTATATCCCTCCTCCTTTGAATTATACATACTTTGCAACATAATATATTAATACAGGGAAATTTACTCAATAAATATTGAAGAGAAATAATCAAACCCAAAGGTACAGGACTTAACTGTCCCACAACACCATTACTGTGTACATACCATTCAAACAACAAAGACTTTATTGTGAAAGATACATGATTGTAGAGTCTAAGATGCTGTATTTTTATTTTCTAAAATTATATGTTTTTCTTTGTGCTTTATTGTTATTGCTAAAATTGATTGAAGTTCATTTGTGCTATGTTAATTTTATATGTATTTTCATTTTATAAAAACGATACACATAAAAATACTTTAAATTTGCAAGCATGAATTCCTACATTTTTCTCTCAAAATGACTATTTTAATTTATTAAATAAGTCATACAAATGCGAAATTGAAACTGAAATATTGAAATGGACAATTTTTTCTTTACTTTAAATTAATAGTTCCTGAAAAGTTGAAATTGGTAATGTTTCGACCAATGTGAAAAATACTATCGCACATTAACAATAGGCTTTTAAAACACAATTTTTCACCTGACAAACACCATAATACAGTAAGTTAGTTTTTGGTCAATTATACATTTCCGAACAAAAGTAAAAGATAATTGTAAACTGCAAATGTCAGACTAGGAAGATTCAAGATAAGGACCCATTGATTGTGGCTTTACCCCCAACCGCTATATATAGAGATATTGGAAAATACCCTCAGCAGCAGGTACAACAAAGCACATGTTTAAGGAGGCTTTTGCTAAAAAAAAAATACAACATATAGAAATATTATAAGGGTAAATAACTGAATTAAAATGCTATTTCATGTCTTTTCTTTACTGGACTATTCCTTTGTATACAGTTAAAAACACAAGCCAAAACATACATTGTTGACAGGAATTGCCATTCTTCTGACCCTTTGTGGATAAGACTGTAACAATATTTAACAAGACCATTGCCAAGCAATAAAAGTCCCCTTACCGGTAGCCATTTTCACCATTTTCAGCAATATTTCTAGTCTATTTGTTGCCATAGCAACCAGAATTCTTGACGTAGGAACAAAATGAAATGACGTGCATAATCTCCATATTGCCATCTGTCCAGGTTTCAAGTTTCATGAAAAAATATGTAGAACTTTCAAAGTTATCGCATAATCCAGAAAAGTGTGACAGACTGACAGAGCGCAAACCATAAGTCCCTCCGGTTTCACCGGTAGGGGACTAATAACTTATTATTTATAACCTTAGACAAAAGACAAGAACACTATACATATACTGAAAAGATAAACAGTTAAACATATCAACAGTTTTTGATTCTGAACATGGAACAACATCAAATGATGCTTATAACTAGGACAATCTTTCTAGCTACATATTTTTGACAAAAGAGGAACAAAGTCTTTTTACTTCACATAATGTATTGGACAACATAAACATGTGTCGGAACTTAGTTAAAAGCCTGGTTGATTATAAAACACACCAGTCCTGTCACAAAAACATAACAGCTGGTATGAGACTTAACAAAAGCTGAATGGGCAAGACCAGGATTAACAAGGTTAATGAGCCACTCATGTATTACAGGTTAATCTGTCTCAGACTGCAGAATCAGCAACAAACATAAAAACACTGTGGTTCATTGTACATGCATGTAAGCTATTGATGATCACACTTTTTGGAAACAGAAGTTCAATCACTTGCTGAATTTAACCAAGATATCAAGCCCACAAGAGTTTCACCAGGTTTGCAGACGCTCGGACATGAGCTGTTGGACTGCAAGAGTGGAAACACCATGAAAAGAACAATTAAGATAATTTAACTGATGTAACTCAAAAAAGGACAATTTTACAAATTATTGAACTTTGTTTAGATATAAAGGCACACCTACATGGCCATTTAGTTTGCTTTAGACTAGAGTGATTGGAGCAGTTTATCCTCAGCCACTCACGTGCAGCATATTGACCAACAGGCTAAGCCTCACTAGAGACCAGAGACCCGGTCACACCTCCGAGAACTTTGAATATTCTTGGCGATACCAACAACAACAGCGATTGCACAAAGACGTCTGTGTGCACCACCAAACCATTTGTGGTGTGTTAAATGACCTTTCAATGTTCATGTCCTTTTCTTGGAATTTCCTTCATCAATATTGATGTGTTTCAACTGTTATCCCTTGTTCTAATCTGTCCGGACCTTAGAATCGGTCCGGAAGTTATATGAGACACTTTTAGATAGCCCTCTAAAAATGCTTCACAGCTGATTTACGCTCTTAACCCTTTGAGCGCTGGAAACCGGATTTTGAAGGCCTTTGCAAACAGTTTGGATCCAGATGAGACGCCACAGAACGTGGCGTCTCATCAGGATCCAAACTGTTTGCTATTCTGATAGTATTCTTTGAAAAAAATTCGAAGAAAATGCTAATTTTAGAAATTTAGCAGACAACATTTTAGCAGACAATAAATTTCCCAGCATGCAAAGGGTTATGGAGTTTAATTTATATACAATCAATGGGACGATTATTTGCATCATTTCCAGTGTTCATTGGAAAGTAGGTCATGTAAACTCTAGTCTTGCATGATGATTATTTAAATCACACAACACATAACTGTATGTTTGTTTTAGGTATAGGTTTAATAAAGATGCGTTGTAAAGTCATGTATTTGTGAAAAAATTGTAAAAATATTTTAATAACAACATGAATAAAACTAAAGTATTTCCATTCAGAAATTATTTATAGCACAAGCCCATTTGAATAGTAACAAACCTAAGCGACCAATGAGAAGGGCCGTGCCACGAGTAACATTTTACATGATACAAATTACAATGGGTATCAAAATCCAGTCAGTAATTTGTCAAAATACTGCCAATCTAAGTACAATTGTTGATGTTATATTTAAGAATAAACATTTAATTATTTGATGTATCAAATGTGTGTGTTTTTAAATATTTTTAATTAAAAATCTTAGGTGCATTCATAAAGAGGCCGGGCCAGATCTATGGATACACATGCTATTACATGACTAATCAGCATACCTTCTTAATAGGCATTAGATTACTAACTGACGGTACATATTATGATTCTTGCAAAACAGCAGCACGGAGTCATTAATGACCATCAAATATCTTCAAGCCTTAATTGGAAAAAAAAGCCAGTAGCAAGGAAACAAAATGCATGGTTAAATCATGAAAATTGGAAGAGAACAGCTACTACAACCATGTCATTCCTGTTGTGGGAGAACCTGCATTATTAAAGACAGGGTCCTACACGATATACTTCAATTCATGGACTGCTTACCTGGTTTTTCTTGCACCCCTTATTGCAGTGACATTCTGTTTTAAAACTTGTAAAATATTACACTTATATGCTCAATGTCCATGTATCCTGGTGTAACAATACGGTCTCAATTGGCCTAAATTTCTTTAAGCATATGAAAAAGGATGTTTTGACATGTATTTTAATAGTTTTACTACCATGTATCTGTTGGCAACTATAAGTGGTGGTAGCTGACTATATACCGGCCTCAGTGTGGCTGATATATGCAGTGTCTGTAATATATAACTGACAAATAATATTGATCTGTGTGTTTACAGTTGTTTTAATGCTGCATATTATGTTTAGAACGTCCACTGCCGACCACGTGAGGTGCATATTGGCAACCCGAGAACCACATTACAGACCACTATTGGGCACACTGTTATCACAGCTTACCCCTCTTTAAATGCATGTTAGTAACGTTCATTGGGTCATTGTCGACCTGAAATGGCTTAAAGTCACCCAGGGGTGACTTGAAGCCGATTCATATCACCCTGGGGTGACTTCATGCCACTTCATGTCACCCTGGGGTGACATGAAGTTGATTCTAGTCACCCGGGGGTGAAAGCGTCGGCTTGAAGTCACCCCAGGGTGACATGAATCGGCTTCTAGTCATCCCCAGATGACTTGTGGGCCATTTCAGGTCAACAATTCGCCAATGAGCGTTAGTAATGTGCAAATAAAGTCTGTAACCTGATATTGTTTATGCTTGGGTTATCTCCCCTGATGCATACTCGCTTGGTCTTCGATCCAAGATAGAAAATTGTAACTTAAAAATGAGCTTGCTAAAATCCAAAAAATTTAGGACTATAGGGCTGCATAAATTAGCAAACAAATATTACCTGGATGATCTTCCATGGAGGCATACAAATTAATGTGACATTTAGTTCTATAACCCTTACCTTGAAAGCCAAGTGCAGGCTATGTATTTTGTGAATACATTCCTCTTCCATGCCATCAAACCTAAAAGGAGAAGATTTCTATGTTTTACAGTTGAAAATTAATGAAAACATGATTAATGAACTCAATAAAACCACCCAGCTGCGATTTCTTTACCAGTGGTTGGATTCCGCTCAGCTTTAAATAATTATAAAGTACATAACAAAATGAACATCAGTTAGAGTTTATGATAGTATACGGGTTGTCACAGATTGCAGAAGAGTTAGTTTGAGAAGAGGAAAATTCTGTCCACTTATTTTGGACAAGATGTGATTAATCTGCCACCCCGCCAGTTAAAACAGACATACAAATAACCTAGTGGAACTTAATAATAAGATTTATTTCTGAAGACCTTTTACTACTTCGAATACTAAGAATGCAAAATTTAACGATATTTATTGGCAGTGAATTCACTATAATGTTCGTCATTTTGTATGTCAATTCATGTGAATAATGCAATCATTAATTTTTGCTCAATGTTTGTAATTTTGCTATATAGTCAGCACTTCTACAATACTCAATTATCAACACTTTTCCACAAGATCCTTAGTTTATCATTTTTCACATAGAACACTTTTAAACCTTCAACCTCTAAGTTTGACCTTGACCTCTGAGGTAGAAACAGGTTTTATACACGAAATGCCATCTTCTCAATTGTTGCTTATTAGTGGTAAGTTATTTTAAAATAGCTTTATGAATTACAAAGTTACAATAAAGACAAACTGTTTGACGGCCAAATTTGAACTATTTGCACTAGTGCAATCTTGATCTTATTCTGTATGTAGTGAGACGAGTAATACACATAGCACGTCGCCTTATTGTGGTTTAAATGTTTTTATAACAGCTGTGGCAAGTTATTGTGAAATTCATCAATATATATGTGTCGTTTTCTGAGAAAACTGGGCAAAATGGATGTGGAATGTGTCGTCCCAGATTAGCCATGTGTCTGGTCCGCACAGGCTAATCAGGGACGACACTTTCCGCCTAAACTGGATTTTCGCTAAGAAGAGACATCATTTAAACAATTTTTTTCTTAAAAGCGGAAATTGTCGTCCCTGATGAGCGTGTGCGGACTGCACAGGCTAATCTGGGATGACAATTTACGCACAAGCATTATTCCCAGTTTTGTCAGAACACGACACATATGTACAAGTTATGGCTGAGACAGGAATTATCAAGCAGTTTTTTGGCCAATTTGTATATTAGACCTATAAGTGCGACAGTGATCTTAGAGGTAGGGAGACAGGTATTATAAGCGACATGTAGTCTTATGATGGTGGACATTTGTGTTAAAAGGACTGTAAACCACGAATGACGAAAAAAGAAAAAGTTCTAAAATACCGTATTTTTTTTACAATTATTAGTTTATATTGATAAAAATATCACGACTGGTATATTACATTACTTGAAAAAAGTTCATATTTTTAGTATATTCATTAATAAAATTTCGCGATGTGAAATCAAAAGTACATCGCGAAAATAGGTCACAAAACAATATACACACTATAAATAATGCAAGTAGATTGATCATTTTATATATAAAATATATATACTTCACTATGAATGCACAATTTGCATTCCTGGGTTTACCACGTGACAATAATGATCAATCTACTTGCGTTATTTATAATTAACTGGTAGTTTCCTGGTAGACATACCCAGTAAAAAAATAAAATAAAAAAATAAATTTAAAATAAAAAAAAACTACTTTTTTAAGTGATGTATACCAGTCGTGATATTTTAATCAATATAAACTAATAATTGTAAAAAAATACAGTATTTTAGAACTTTTCTTTTTCGTCATTTGTGGTTTACAGTCTCTTCAAGTTATTAAACAAGAGATGTGTTTGTCAAAAACACAATGCTTCTAATGCGCTGCTTTGATTATTTTTACCTTTGACCTTAAAGGATGACCTTGACCTTTCACCACTCAAAATGTGCAGCTCCATGAGATACACATGCATGGATGAAGTTGCTATCTTCAATATTGTAAAAGTTATGACAAACTTTAATATTGGTTAAAGTTTTGGACAGAATGACAGTCAGACAGGCCAAAAACAATATACCCCCCCTTTTTTTAAAGGGGGCATAAAAATCCATAAATATGTGGCAAAGTTATGGCTGATACAGGAGACTTTCGTACTGACAGACAGAAAGTATGACAGCTATATGAAACCTTCTATGAATGGGGGCATTAAAATAATAAACATAAGTTTAATTAAAACTTTTATTTTAAATTTGGAACATTTTTACTAGAACAAAACATATACAAAAGTACAACAAATAAAACGCAGAGGCTCCCATTGGAAACCTAGTCAGTAATGATTCTCTATTCCATTTGAAGTTTAAGTCAAAAAGTAGGTAAACATCAAAGTAAAAATGAGGTCAGGCGACAAGATTATGTTTAGTGCTGAATGAAGTATCAAAGCTTTTTAGTAAATAGTATGGATGTTAAGCAAAAGGTCAATTTGGGTTCACAAAGAAATTTGATCTTTTGAATATCTCATTGTCATAAAGTAGGTCAATTTCAAGGTCAAAATATAGTAGGGTGATGTGGGTGTGTTGAGATCGTTCATAGATACAGGCCTTGAAGAATTTTTCCAGAGCCACTCGCCCTGCAGGGCAAGTAGGCCTGACAATCCACTCGCCCTTCACTTGTATCTACTCGCACTGCTTTAAAAAAATATATATATCTATATTTATAGTAATGATCAACCAGAACCTTTTTCTAAACTTACACTTTCATCTGACTTTGTCTCATTGTAATAAACAAACATCTATAAGTCAATACTATAGTTGTATTTATTTTCCTGAAAGACACGCTTGATTAACAAATGGTTACCGTATTTTTCGGGTTATATGTTGCACCGGAATGTAAGACGCACCCCCTATTTTTTACCATTTTTTTTATTTTTTTCCATACATAAGACGCTCAGCGTCATCATTGGCCGAACTCTTCAACTCAGAGGATGAAGAGTTTGACGGATTCTCCGATGTCGATGACCAATAAATGATGTGAACTGTTATTGTGCCGTATATTATTGTATACTTATTGTATACTCTGCTTCTCATTGATATTGTGTTTGTTTGTTGTACTTTGTTATTTTTTGTTACAAATTGTTGTAAAAATCGTAAGGTTAGCTCGTCAAATAAATTTAGCAGACGACTACTTTTTTGTTGCGTTGTTTAATTTACGTAACAGAACTGTATAGTACCCCAATAGTATCGCTAGTAGTGTGTAACCGACTCGGTGTAAAATAAAATTATGTTACAAAAACAGCGAAACAAATTACCGGAAACTCGCGGATTTATGCAATTCTGACTTAAAAATTTGACATTCTGACTTTGGAAGAATTGATTTTGTACATACATAAGACGCTCCGGAGCAAACGACGCATGTTACTTTTGCCTGTAAAAAAGTCGCGACTTATACCCCGAAAAATACGGTATACCATGGTAAATTTTGGCTACGGCTTCTAGTCACAAATTATTCTGTTTATTAATAATTAGTTTTTCTGTTTATTTATAATTAAATATAACAAGTATTATGATAAACCAGTTATGTATTATTTTTTTATTGATATTAACATTAAAATGAAATTTTATTCTTCACAGAATGACCAATATATTTAACTGTCTTTTTCACTATTAATCGATTAGCTAAGAGCACTGACATCTACGAAACAAGCGCGGCCGATTTCGAGAATTATTTTTACTGTTCCTGTGATGTCATTTTTCATTGTCAAAACAAAAGTGCAGTTTCTTTGTGTACTAAACCTATTTTTTGTTCGTTCGAAAAATTGTTCACATTTTGTATCGATGTGACAGGAGTTCTGGACCTGAATTTATATTTCTCAACTTGAAAAACAGCACTCGCCCAGTCGGTCGAGTATTTAACAAACTTTACTCGTGTGACTGTCAACTTCACTCGCAAATGCGAGCGGTCTAATGGATTCTTCAAGGCCTGATAGCATCCATGTAAGTATCAAAGTTTTGTAGCAAGCCCTATTTATGTAACACAAATCACATCTTTGACTTTACCAAGAATTGGGACTTTCTGAGTTAGTGCGAAAGTAGGTCAATGTTAAGGTCAAAATGAAGTCAGATGATTTGAGTGTTTTCATAGACATCATCAGTGCAAGCATCAAAGTTTGCAGAACATATTATTACTGTTATATAAAACATGTCATTTTGGGTAACTGAAATTACTCCTTTTGAAACCCTAAAGTTTGGACACCCTTATTTGAAGGCCAAATATTAATTTCTTTGTGACTTTTATTTCGGACCTCCGAATTTTGACCCACTCACTGACTCTTAAATTTGGACACCCTCGTTTTAAGGCAAAATAATTATTTTGAAACTCACTTAAACACATTCTTCTGCTGTTAAGTGAAGTCCAAACTGTCATTTGAATAAAAAGCAAAACAACACACACATCTTTTCATCTTCAATGAGACCCATTAAATGATTTGACCAGGTGTACTGTGTGATATATTGGAATTAACAAGCTTACCTGTCTGTCAGCATGGTGATTTTGTGTTTGTTCTGGTCCCTTATCAATGATACAGCATCAGTAAGTTCTGCATCTAGCTTGAACACATTTCGGTAAAGTACTTCATACACAATGGCTGAAAAAAAAAACAAAATTTTAGTAAATAAAAATAATCATTATTTTGAATGCCAGTGAGAAATGATTTTTTAATGTGTTTCTTGTATAAGAAAGTATTCACAAGACGGACTGTGGAAAAACCTAACACCCTATTTAATTACCATAAAAGACATGTTAAAATATTAGTGTTTATAGTTTAAATTTAAGCGCATTCACCATTTATCACAGAATGAAATTATAATGTGCAATACATACATATCAAAAAGGCTTTGGTGTACCTTTAATAAACAAGACATGACACTATGAGCATGTTCTGCCCACCCTGTAAGGCTACTGCATACAAGGATTCATACCCACACAAAATCAATTCCATCAAAATTAGCATTTTTATGTACCCACAAAGCAGCGGCTTTATGAATTGGGGAGGCATACAAGTGAATCATTCAAAACAGTACAAAAACATTTGCTTTTGTTAAGGGTTTCTGCAAAATGACTTCTGTAATTTTAATTAAGGGAGCTTACATTGGCAAATGGCAGCATGTTGCTGGAAGGACATCTTGTAGACCGAGTCCAGCTGGTTCTCACTCACTCGACACAGAAGAATCTGTGGGTTATATGTGTCGTGTTCTGAGAAAACTGGCCATAATTCTTGTGCCTAAATTGTCGTCTCAGATTAGCCTGTGCACTCCGCACAGGCTAATCCGGGACAACACTTTCCGCCGAAACTGGATTTTCCCTAGACAGAGAAATCATTTAAACTAAAAATTCCATAAAAGCGGAAATTGTCGTCCCTGATTAGCCTGTGCAGACTGCACAGGCTAATATGGGACGACACTTTACGCACATGCATTATGCCCAGTTTTCTCAAAACACGACTCATATTCATGACGAGTAAGTTTTTATAGGGAACACTTTTATCATAGACCCTTACACGTTGTCATGCAAAAAACAAAAACAAGAGTGGTTTTTAAAGAAGTTATGCCCTCTCTAGGTTAAAAACAATCAACATACAACTTATCAAATTTGGTGAAGATTGGATGAAGTTAAGAGACAGCTGAGGGTAATGCGCTTCACTTCTCTTATGCTTGACAGAGTTTCTAGGTTTGTCCAAGTTTATATATGAGCCTCGCTCTGTGAAAAGGGGGCTTAATGAATGAGTGTAAAGTCTTGTCCCAGATTAGCCTGTGCAGTCTGCAAGGGCTAATCAGGGATGACACTTTCCGCCTTAACTGAATTTTCTTCAAGAATAGTCTTTCTTTAAACAAAAAATATAACAAAAGCGGAAAGTGTCATATTAGTTCTTAATGTATTCTGACTCGAGCTATCTCAGTTGGTTTAGTGCTGGACTACAAATCAAGGATCCTGGGTTCCATTCTCTGCTTCAGGCTACATAACTTGTGCAGTGTATAGCCTTGAAATTATTTCTATGACCATTCCACACCTACCTTTGATTCAAGAAGGGCAAGTGTTAGTTACTGGCTTAAGTATATTCACTGAGAACTAATAAACAAGCTTACCATTAAAAGTGTGCGAATGTTAACTCACTGCTGCAATATGACTGATATACTGGTTAAAACAGGGTTATATGTAAAACAAGCAAATTCGTTGAATTTATATCCTCCGCCAATTTAAACATTTTGTGACAGACGGACGGACGGACGGAATGACGGAAGGGCAATGCCAATTCTATTTCCCTCCACCTTTGGCAGGGGACAAAAACAATGAAAAACACAAAATGTCAGCACCTTGGCCTCAAAATTGTTGAATGACCCAGGAACTGGTGGCTGTCCAACTGACTCATAGATGAGGAAGTCTTTCCTGCAAATACAAACATGGCATGTTTAAGGGTGAGTAAAATTATTTGGGTCTAGAAAATTCCTTGGCAAATATTACTTTAACCCAGGCAATAGTATCATCTGTCAATCAAAACTGTTGGTATGTATAATGCTGCTTTGATTGCAAAAGATTTACACTTTGTGATTTATTACACATTGTTGTTTATGACAATTCCAGCTAGCACATTCATTTGTCCTGATACTTGATTGTACCAAACCAATACCTTGCAATAATAACAAACAAGGGACAAAATTGTCACAAAACCAGGTTTTCAATAAAAAAAAAATCTGATAAAGGGAGACAACTGCAACTCAAAATGTGCATTGCTACTGATTGTTCATCACAATTACCCCCCTTGTTTTAAAACAATCTATTTTTAGTCGTGGCGACCTTGACCTTGGAGATATCTACGTAATTATTTCGCGCGACACACCGTACAATGATGGTGAACAAATGTGCCAAATGATTTTAAAATATGACAATGAATGACATAGTTATGGCCAGGACAAGCTCATTTATGGCCATTTTTGACCTTTGAACTCAAAGTGTGACCTTGACCTTGGAGATATCGACGTAATTATTTTGCGCGACACACCGTCCAATGATGGTGAACAAATGTGCCAAATGATTTTAAAATCTGACAATGAACGACATAGTTATGGCCCGGACAAGCTCATTTATGGCCATTTTTGACCTTTGAACTCAAAGTGTGACCTTGACCTTGGAGATATCGACATAATTCTTTCGCGCGACACCGTCCAATGATGGTGAAGTAATGGGCCAAATGATTTTAAAATCTGACACTGAACGACATAGTTATGGCCCGGACAAGCTTGTTCCGCCCGCCCGCCAGCCAGCCCGCCCGCATTCGCCAATCTAATAACCAGTTTTTTCCTTCGGAAAACCTGGTTAAAAATACTGAAACAACTTTTTTTTTAGTTTTTGATAAGTATGCACAAAGCATTTTATCACATAAATGAGTGAATTTTGGCGCTGGCCAAGCTGCGAACATGTTTATTATTGTTAATATAAAATGATCTCAATTAAAAGCACCCAATATAATTTTTTAACATAATTTAAGTAACATATTAAAGACTTGTTTAAAGCACAATATTAATTCTAACTTATATTTTGTTATTTTATATACATTACACATGTCCCAGGGCACCAATCCACGTTTGTCTTATGTCACAGAACAAGCTGTTATGGCAAAATTTGACTTTTGACCTCTAAGTGTGACCTTGACCTTTGAGGTAGAGATACCCTGATACAAGCTAACAAGATGACAAAATTACCGTCAAGACAAAATGTTTTATGGCCAACTTTGACTTTTGAACACTGAAGTGCTTAATTGACCTTTTATGCAGGAAGACAAGTATTACTAGCGGCATGTTGTCTTATGATGAATTGCATTAGTGGTAAGTTATTTCAAAGTCCACCAATATACACCAAAACAATGGCCAAGAGAGGAATCTTCAAGCTTTTTATGGCAAAATTTGACCTCTTGACTTATCTACGTATAACCTTGACCTTTGAGGTAGCGAGACCAGAGTAACACGAGACATGTCCTCTTATGAGATGGTTTTCCTCTTATGAGATGGTTTGCACTTGTGCCAAATAATTTCAAAATAAAACAATATACAGAAAAGTAAAGACTGAGACAGGAATTTTAATGCTGTTTGGGGCCAATTTTGACCTCTGACCTTGAAGTGTGAAAATGATCTTCGAGCAAGGAGATGTGTGTTACAGGCAACACTTCGTCTTATGATGATGGATGGACATAAGTGGCAAGTTATTTTAAAATCCATCAACCGGAAACTTTGCACACACAGATGGACTGAAAGATGGACAGACAGACAGCAGTGTTTCTTTTCACCATTTTGGGAATGGTCCCTTTGGATTGGGAAAAAATCGTGGCTTTTTTACCAAATTGGGAAATTAGTATTGTTGTGGTTTTGCTAACAAATGCTTCCATATTGAAAAATTAAAGTGTTTTTAATATAATCTTTACTTAGTTTCAACTTATAGAGCTGGATGGCAGATGAACTAAATGTTGATTTTTTTTTTTTAATTTTTGACCTTCCATTGGGAATTTTTATGTCCCATTTGGGAAAAATATATACCTTTTGCCATTGGGAATGGGGCCGTTTACCGACCCAATTTTTAACGAAAAAAAAACACTTGGCAGACAGACAGACAGATGGACAGACAGACTGACAGACAGGGACTGCTATATGACACCTTCTTTGAAGGAGGGGCATATAAACACATAATACTAATTTAATTACATGTTAAAAACGTTATTTAACGCAGATCAGGCCTTTTCCTGACCATTTTAGGAAAAAATGAAATTTCAGGATTAGAGATTTTTCGGGCGCTAAAAGTCCACTGATTTTTGAAAAACTAATTTATTATAACTCTTTATTATTTATTATATTTTTTTTATTGAGAATTTTTATTACAAATTCGTTTTGGAAATGGGTCCGTTTAACGGATCCGTAGATACGCCAGGGTAAGGCCTGCAGATTGGCAAACATTTTCTATCTAAAACATGTACATAATTGTTGAATCATTTTATTTTTTTACAAATTCCCTGTTGCATCCAGCCTTCACCGGTTGCTACATGAGATGTTGAAAGATGTACTCGAACAATTTGTTAAGTTAACAAAAAAATACATATTTGATTTAAAAAAACATAAAATATGAAGAATAGATTTCAAACGTACCGGTAACACACTACACTAAGAAAACTTACCTGTACATACGTGACAGTATCCTCATGACCTCATGTTCGTTCCAATCCTGAAATTCATTGATACATACAAATCCATCAACAATTCTGCCCACAAAGTGAAAGGTCACAACTCCAGAGATAACATATTGAATAGGAGCAATTGATCATGAATATGACCACAGATAAGAACATCACACAGTGCAAACAAAATTATAAGCAGTGACAAAATATTGCTTGGGTTACGGATATTATCTAAGGATACACAAAACCTATATAATGAAATAGATATAATCACTCACTCAAATTATGTCTGTGTGATTTTTATCAGCAACATGCTAGCAAGAAAATACATACTTTTAATGCTTAATCAATTTAGGATGAGTCACACACAGGAGCATTTATTTGTAAGCTTTAACTAAGGGTAATAATTCATTGAAAATAATGCAATTTGTGATACTTTGACAAAATGCACTTTCACATTTAAGATAATTATTGAATGAGTTTTGCAAAAATCACATGCTAAATGTAAGTGAAGTTGCGCACAGAAGTGTTTTTAATGAATTTTAAACAATGGCAGTAACTGCCTGAATCTAAATAAATTGTGAAACCTTGACAATTCACACTTTAACAAAACTTGCAGATAAAGTTCATAAAAAAATCACACGCAAAATAAAGTAGAGTTGCACACAGAAGCTTCTATATGCAAATTTAAACAAAGGGCAATGTTTCCTGAAAAGATTAACGCAATATTTGTATGTGTATTTTAAACAAGTTTTTATATGTATTTTAAAAAGAGAAATAACCCCTTAAAAATTATGCAATCACACAAAACCTTCAAAGTAAAAAAGTGTGACTATAATCCCATGCAAAACGCAAGAGGATTTGCGGAACAAAAGCTTGTATTTGTAAATCAATTTTTAACAAAGGGCAACAACTCCTTAAACAAGAGCTGTTGGAGGACAGCAAAATTGTCTTTTATTATCCTTGTCAGAGTTTCTTGTGCTTTTTTCCTAACAAAAATTAATTTAGTATTTTTGAATTTGCAAAATATCTTACAACAAACCTCAATCTTGATTTTAAGTGGAAACCATTTTTTTTTTAATATTTACTAACAATGACCTTGACTATTGAACTTAAACATAGTGCTCCAAATGCTAACAAAAATGAAGTTGTTTTACACGGAATATTATTTTGCAACACAAACGCTCAATTTGTTCTGGATATGTTACGCTGAAATCATTGATATATATTATGTAACAGTGCCCTTGACATTGATCACACCCATCCAATATGCATTCCCTGGATATAAGGAATCTATCAAGTTTCATTACAATTGCTTAATTTGTTTTCAAGTTATTGGACATGACAATCCCCATAATCATGTTTATATTAATATATCTTTTTCCATGTTATTTGACATTGGAACTTGCTGTCTGCCCATGTCACACTTTTCTTTCATGCTTATATAATTATCAACTAAAGCAAATTTTTCCATGTTGGACAATGTCAAGCTTCTATAAATAATAAGTGTTTAAGAGTTATTTCTGTTAAATGATTTTTTACATGGATCGTGGACCACACAGCGAGTGCAACATTCACATATTAATATAGGGGCCAGGTTCATGTGCATAGCACTGTAAATCATTTAATTATCACTTTTATTTATTACTGTCTATCAATTTTTTTATTTTAAATCCATACTGGACAGAGTTACCGAGTCTAAATCCTCCCAAAAAGGACTAAAAGTTTTTAAAAATTAATAAACATGGGCTTTAGATGACTGTAAATCTGTTCCAAATTCTAATGCAAATGTTTCTGTTGGTCATTTAAGAAAATAATATTGTTTGAAAAAAAAAACAGAATTGTGAATGGACATTAATTCATACCTTTTCCGGGTCTTTGCCAAGATGGAAGAAAACAATACGGCAAGCTTCATAGAGATTGTTATGGTAGACCTGTGTCATGAAAAGCTGCAAAATAAATACATCGAAGAAACATCCCTTATCCAAAATTACTACACTAGAGATTTTTTAATGAGCGTTTATCCCAAATAACACAAACTTATCCTTATCCTATCATGAAAAGCTGCAAAATAAATACATCAAAGAAACATCCCTTATCCTTAATTACCACACAAGAGATTTTTTAATGAGCGTTTACCAAAATTACAAATATTATTGGTTATATTTAATCAACAATTTGTTTACAAAAAGGTTAGTAAAATGCTCAGTTATACCATCAGAAGAAATGACTCAAGCTGGTTAAAACATTGTTAAAATTAAAGTTAACATGAAACAAAGACTAATACTTAGAATAAAATAAAAACATATGCCATTAGTTCGTCTTGATTGCTTTGAGCTTTTATGAGTACATATGTACAGGGTCAATAGCTGGGAGTTGGGTGATTGCAACTAGATATGTGATAAAATCTAGGATGTTACAAAATGGAATAATTGATTTACTTAATCAGCTGTTTGAAGTTTGTTCATATAAGCACATATTCATTTACTATAGACAATCCCAGAAATCGATACCTCCCGGATTACCCGCCACTGAATACTCTCGCGCGCCTCCAAAACGGTACTGAAGAAAAAAACGTGGACCTATATATGTTTGTATAGGTCCCTACNTAAATTCCTCCGCCTTGCCAGATAACCATTCTCCATTCACGTCACCAACCTATTATTCTCTATTTATTTCTACAGGCTCTTGGGGACGAAAGGGGTCATATTCCCCAAAACCCAGGGCCAGCACTTCCAGCGATGACAGCATCGTCAACCCTCCGAGCCGTACAAGACACGTGAGTTTTCTTGTTTTTGAATCTTTCTTTTGTTTTATTTCATTGACTCGTATAAAGCAAATTCTTCTTCAAAATCACGAGTGACATCTACCAAACAGTGTTTGTCTCAAAACTAGTCATGCCATTCTTGTAAAGCACCTCAAGAACTTCCAAAGAACTTTTAAACACTCTGGAACAAAACGGGCTTAATGTATGTGCTCAATGTGAAGTCCCAGATCAGCCTACGCTAATCAGGTACGACACTTTACGCTATAATGGATTGTTTTTGTTGTTTTAAGGAGGTCACTTCTAAACAAAAAACCAGTCTAGGAAGAAAGTATCGTCCCTGATTAGCCTGTTCGGACTGCACAGGCTAATCTAGGACGATACTTAACGCACATGCGGCTCATATGTATAATTTAACACACATTTTTTTTCTCACAGATGTCGGTTCCGGCATTGACGGGTGTGACAAATCTCCAACTCCCTCGACGTATGAGCACGGGCGCAGTTAACGGTAAAACTGATGTTTACTAGTAACGTAATTATGGTAGCAGGGCTTGTGTCTGTTCTTCAGACTATTTTAACCAAAATGGTTCAATGAAATAACTTTGAGGGAAAACTGGAAGGAGCCAATGGAATTTACAATTTAGTGGAGATCCGATGTTTGTTGCATTGAATAGTTTGTTGGTTAAATTACTATATCGTTTTCATGTTGGAATTATTGGAGCGTATGACCTGTATGATTTTTTGTGAACGCGTTAAAGATTATTATTTTTATTAAATCCCCTATAACACTCAAAATCAACTAATATTTTTGGAAATTTTTCATTAAATAAAGTTACTCCATAAAAAATCAGTGTTCATTATAGCAAAGCCAAAAGTTCAATGCTAGATGTGGTCTGGTTACATAGATTTAACAAGATATAAATGCCCTTTTAATTTGTTGTGGCACAATATATTCCATTTTAATTTCTCACAACGATATCTTTTCATACGACACACGATTACTTAATTGGGACATGAACATGTGTTGAATATATTGTACCGCAAACAAATTAAAAGGAGAATTTTGTATCGTGTTGAATCCATGTTACCAGACCACATCTAGCGTTGAAAGTTTTGCTATTGCTATAAGGAACACTGATTTGTTACGAGATAACTTTATTTTATGAAAAAAAAAATCGTTTATTGTGACGTCATAGGGGCTTGAAAGCCCTCAGTCATGATGTTGAACGAAACTAATCGGCGTGCCATAATTTTGCTCCAACTGGCTGGGCTTCTAAAGAATATTTGCTCGCATTTATTTAACTGACGGGGAGTCACNTAAATGTATATAACAAATGAACATGTCTCATGTTTATATGTCATGATAAAATATGAATCGGCAAATTTAATGTCTTATGCCGTTTTTAGTCGAGCGCAATACTCGTTCTATATTAAACACTAGACAAGTTACACGTACAGTGTAACGTTTTGATTCTTGGGATACACGGATAAACTCGCCTTTGTCGCAAAACTAGACTAATATAAAGCAAAAAGATCAATACCAAGGTGAATATTGTCATCAATGTTGGTGCAATACATGTCGGTCACTTTTGTTAAGAAGTGTCAATAAATAATTTACTGTCGAAAGAAAAAGTGGCCAACATATTTAGGCGCGCTATTTTACAGTCTGGTTTACATATTTGTAGTTTTTCTCTCTAGCAGCACTAGTTTTTAGAAACGCACGACATAAGTGGAATGTTTAATGTATATTGCTTAAAATGGTCAATAACTCCGGATATGAAAAACACATACGAACCAAACTATAACTGTTTCAAATGTCCTCATGCATGTTAATACTTTTGCAAAGATTCTTTCCTCAAGCAACACTACGTATTGCGGTGCGCGCTACACAAATACGACTTACGGAAATGGCAAATGATCTTAACATAGCTCTGCAAAGTATGACACATCCCCATGGTCATTAACTATTTAAATCATGAGGTTTTATGCTTGCTCACGGAATTCTTTATTGCTTCCACATATGGCTCCTGGAAGGCGGATACTTCCACTATGGGCAAGAACTGAAATGTCCTATTTTGTATCTTTGTGGCGCTTGTATCTGTGGTTTGAGCACGAAAAGGTAATATAATTGAAAATAATAATACCTTTGTTTAAACTTTAAAGAAAAAGATTTATGAAAGTTATTTTGTCTGACGATATAAAACTGCACCCAACATAATGCTTCCACAAAATGCAAGTATCAACATTACATTGTGTCATTTTTAATATTAAAACATAACAATTTAAATATAGTTGTTTGGAGAATTTATACTTGTATGGAACTTTAATGTGATCGTGTAAACTACAAAACCTCTGTTATAACATAATTACATAATTATGTAAAAATGTATAATATATAATATCACAAAGGTTATTATTTTTTTCCCAAATGCCAATAGTTAAAAGATTTTACTTCACGCTTTGAATATTATGCAAAATTCGATTGTTTCACAAATAAAACATTGTTGTAACTCCGACTACAATATGATCCTAACACATTTTATCAATTTCTTAAAGAACATGGTATACAATAAAATGTTTATATTTTAAAACAAAAAATACAGTCGAAACTGAAAACAGCGGTATGTCAATGGAAATGACCAAAGTGACCGTTGTATACAGGTGGCCGTTGTTTAAAGATGACCACTTTTTAGATCGTTGGTCAGTTGGTAGTATTGCTTGGTCGTTACCCCACCCAGTCGTTGCGTTTTGTAAACATAGCTTATTTAAAAAAGGCTTATTGCCGATAAATAAGTATAACATAAATTATTTATAGTGAATACTACAAATTAATATGTTATAAATTGATTTAAATTCATGCCTATTCTTAAACGTATGAGTTTATAAACGATAATAATGTTGTTTACTCATGCATCTCTTTAATGCGGTAAATCCGACATTTCGTTTTACGTTCATTGGAAGATATTTNTTATAAATTGATTTAAATTCATACCTATTCTTGAACGTATGAGTTTATAAACGATAATAATGTTGTTAACTCATGCATCTCTTTTATTCGGTTCATCCGACATTTCGTATTACGTTCATTGGAAGATATTTTTACCTAACGATTGGCATGTGTCAATGACGTCACATCCGCAAAAGTAATAGCACATCGCTGTTATAAACCGAAAGTACGGCATAACGATATCGTTCTCATGTAAAGGAATCCAAAAGTTTCAATATTTATTACTAGTAGTACCCAAACATCACACAAACATCATTTTTATAAAACACATCAATGCACAGTTTATCTTAAAATCATGTTTATACAAACACAATCAAACCACAAACAATCATTCTTACTCACCAAACGACATATCACATCACGCAAAAAACTTAAAGACAAAAAACAATCATTCTCACTCGAAACAATATCCACATATCAAACCACGATGAAAAACTCGCTAATCTTCTTCTGAATCGTAGAGGACTTAACTCTCTGGGAAGTAAATTCCTCCTCGTACACCATTATGGAGTCCAGCATCACCTGGTTGTCCTTCGCGAGCGCGATGTTCTTCAGATTTTCAATGAAATCGCATGTTTATCCCACGGAGAAAGCTTGGGGGACTGGGGGGAGTGCTGGGCTATCCCCTTCAGCATCGCTGTCTTCATCCTTCTCTCCATCTTTCAGCCGCGCGACGATCTCCGACGCCGGTCTTTCCCACTCAGTCATATAAGTATCGCACGTAGCGAGGCTATCGTCCACAGTACCTAGGTTGATGATGTCGGAATCAAAGAACTCCATGGAAATCCGAAGTAAGGCGAGGGGAATGTCCTCCTCTGGGTCTTCGTCACTTTTGATTGTTAGTGGCACTACATCACTCAGAGGCGAATCCCTCACTGTCTCTGGAGTAAATCCACACTTTCGAAAGCACTTGACGATTGTTTCCGCTTTTATTTCTTTCCAGGCTGAAGAAATCCAATAAATCGCGTTCATGATGAAGATGTCACGTAAAATCTGTGGACCCAGCATGGTTGGCTTTTTTCCATTTCCACGAGGACGTGTTGCAACTGACGTTTCTGGTACTTCAACTTGAGGGTCTGGATTATTCCGGCATCCATGGGCTGCAGCAGTGATGTCGTGTTTGCAGGAAAGAATTGTAGCTTGATGTGGTAAGCGTGATGTGTGGGTGGACCGGAGCGTTGTCAAGCAGAAGGAGAATCTTCCGCTTCTGGGTACGCATCTTCCGGTCAAGCNCAGCACAATACAAAACAACATAAACACAAATAAGAATAAAGCTGGGGTCACCGCCTTGGAACACATTGTCGTTTTAACGCTGAAATCACTTAAATTCATTTGTGCAACCAACTAGTGTTTTTAAATAGAAAATGCACCGAAGCGAGTATGTGAAACGCAACCGTTTTTACAATTAAATTGTAAATTTCACCTTAAACAAGCTTTCCTTATAGTACTTTCACAAAGGAAACTCAATATCGGAAATGAAATGCGAAACAGTCGCGCCCGCACTTCGCCGCTTGTGGCATTCAAGTATCCGATATTGGGAAGAAACGTGATCATCCAATCAAATTTGACCAGACGCAGCAGCGCTGTATATCTGTTGTGTCTCTGTGTAAGTGTCAGACTGAGTTCTTGCACCAGACGTTCGATTTCTGGATATGAAAACATAGGTGTTGCGACGATGTTCATTTTGAAAATTGAAGTATTTCTCATTAGCGAGAAACATTGTTATTTAATGAAATAATAGATTGTTATTTGCGGATAAATATACGTATTAACTCAGGATACATATATAATAAACCATAATTTTAATAAATGTGATTGAGTGTTGAAATGAGGAATAAGTGACGGTATAAATTTGGCATACATGATATATGCTTCATTGACATCAAACGAAGAATAACTAATAATTTATATTATGTTATCTTAAAATATGTGTATAGGTTGAAATTTATATTATATTACTGCCTGACTAATTTTAACAACTAACTCATTTTTATTTTAATATGTAAAATAAAACATATTGTGCATAAGTTGGATTCAATACCGATATGGGTAACAAAGTCCCACTTTGTGAACTTCCATTCCCGAATCGCGGCAAGCAACTTCACATGGTGTTGACTCCCGACCAGATTCAGCTCGTCCAAGGTTCCTGGGCTCTAATTAAAGATGACCTGGAGAAATTGGGCCTCATCGTATTTTACAGGTAAGCGTAGAAGTTATTATGTATTTAATCATGTATCACATATTATTTCAATGGGTTAGCGTTAGTTAAATATAAATTACGATCCGTTATTTATTGTCTTAGTGTCAGACAAACTTAAAAACAGTTCTCGGGTAATAAGTGCAAAACATTCAATAGTAGAAGTTTAAATCCCTGCTACTTCTGGTGCACTTATCCGCGAAGCAAACAGTTTATGGTTATTTTAAATTAGAATAACACACACATATATTGTAATTACATAGTACAATAATTGATAAAAAACCCATTAAATATGATCTTATATTTTCTGGTAGAAATATAAAGAAGTGAAACTCCAGAAACTGCAGCAGTATTGCAATTCTATCATACACACCTTTGTGGCCCTTTATTTATGAGAAAGGCATATTAACTGATGAGAGGCATCGGTCTTTTTTTCAGTCAGTGAATATAAGATCATATTCTAGGCTTATATATAAATATGTTATTTAGTACAAACCGTTAATCTTAAACTGACATACAGTTCCACGTTTCGTTAAAAACCAATCAAGTGCGCGCCAAAATTAATTATTGTTTGAATGACTTTATAACGTCACGTCAGTTGATGCATTTCGGCTACGTTTTAAACAAACGCAGCTATTTTAAGTCTGAAACTATTTCGTTGAGAAATCCGAACTTTCGAGAATATGATTAATACTGTGGTTCGACGACCGCTATCCACACAATTAAATTGCGTTTATTTCTAGATCATATAAAAATGTGTAATATAATAATATTGTAACTATTTGAATATCGCAAAGTGTTTTGCAGTTTGATTTATAATATCTAGATTTTTAATATGTAAAATCATACTAAGTACATCGGCATACATATTTATAAACAATATGCATTTTGCAATTCATTGATGTATTTTGTTTAATTAATCGATTATCAACAATATGAACTTGCTCTAAGATACGAAATTACAAATTTGCTTAACTTGATAAATGAAAACGATTCAATAATGTTTGCAATTGATACAAATTGTATATGTTCTACATGTTCATCAGTTAGCTACGCGTTAAATGAAAGGAAAGACCGTCAGTTAACTAAGTTTTTTGTATATGTTTCAGGAGCAATGTTTATCAAAATGAACGCTTTGAATCGACCAAACATATACATAATACAATACACAATATGCCATTCGCTAATTTAAACACAATGAAGATTTGAAGTTCAAATGGTAATACGCATCGATTGGCTTTGGAGTCATAAACGAGACAGTAGAAATATTGTATATCAACTGCGCCATATTGCTAAGTCAGAAGTAGTGTGTATAATTAAGCAGGCATGACGAATTACAAACGAAACACATGTCTCATGTTTTAAAGAATACGTTTTTTTCGTTAGTTCATTGTATACAAATTGATTTAATATAGTCAATATAGGGAAAATGCTTCAAGTAATTAAAGTGTTTGTATAAAGTTTGAATAGTATGCTAGTCTAAAATAAATAAACGGTGGAGCCTCAGATCATTACTATAACCGTTGAACCTTCGTCTCCCATTCAATGTGGTCATGTTCTTAGATGAGGATTCTAAGATGAACACACTGCTTATTGTGGTCCCTGTATTAATTCTCACATTTGGTGTAAGATAGAGCCACATAAGGAGAATAATGCTTGTAATTGAATCGTCTTTATACAACTTATGTATTTTTCATGCAATATTCGCAGGTTGTTCGAGAGGGAGCCTCATATGAAGACGATGTTCCCCAAGATCGTTCAGATCAACCACGAGAACAAACTGGAGACAAACATTGACAAGGAGATGTTGGCGAGGCACGCGGTCAACGTCATGGAGGGACTCGGTGCCGCCGTGGAGGGTCTTGATGATTCCAGGTTTCTGAACGGTGTCCTTGTATCCATTGGGCAGACGCACGTGCAAAGGCAGGTCAAACCCCATATGCTTAAAGTAGGTACAATATTTATTTTAAAGCTGTGTATCCCATTATTAACACATATCAAGTATGATACCCGATGATATTTGAACATTAATGTAACAATTGCGAATGGATAACCATAAAGCTAATTATGTTATGTCCCCTTGCGAATAAATGCCATGTTCGAAAGGTTTTCTATTTATCACTTCCATATACTCCACGTGTTATGCAAATTAATCAGACATAATCTTAGTTTATAAAACATACTATTGTTGTTTAATACATGTATTGTTTATATTGCTATGTTTGAATAATACATATTTTGGTATTTACGTTGATTTATAATAATTGATAACACGGTGACACGCCCTTCTTATTCATCGATCAAATTTAATAGTTATTTTGCAATACATGTTGCAAAACATATACCAATGCTCGTATATAAGTTGTAAAACATAATAATGTCATAAGCTGACAGATAACATTAACTGTCAACAACACTTCCGTGAAACCGCTTGATAAGAACTCTTTAATATGTTTTTTGTAGAAACTGTGGCCTTCACTCAGTTATGGGTTACAGCAAGTGCTCAGTGAGAACTACACAAAGTCAGTGGCAGAGGCCTGGAAGCGCGTGTATGACTATATCTACGTGTTTATGAAACATGGAATGGAAAACCCGGACATTGACGCTGACAATATCGACCTAGAAAGATAAATTGCACGTCATGTCTCATTTGATTCAATGTTTCATGCATTACCAATCTTGTCATCATTGTGTATAAGTATTACAGTAGAAATATGAGTTATACTTTCAAAGCACGAAAACAAAATGTTTTGTTCTTATCTGTTCTGTTCACATTCTCAGTTAACGTTCAGTCAATTTTGTAAAGGAATCCACAAGGACCACAGCGAATACAAATGTTTACTTATGCTCCTCCGTTTGTTTTAGTTTATAAGTCGTTCATAAGTAAACATATATACAGTTAAATAGTATAAATGTTACATTATAATATTCACGGATTCCAGCATTTCAAATCATAGATAATATATTGGTGCTGCTGATTATCTATTAATTATCAAATTATTCAAAATTATAATTGGAAATAAATTAGCTGTTGCTGCTTGTTTGGATGTTTTATCTGTATATAGTTTGTAATCATTAATGTTCGAAAACTAATGCCCTGCCTATGTATGCCAAACATACCATATTTATATCGTTTATTATATAATATATTGTGTTCGTTGTGCGAAACAATGTACTTGATATGCTATTTTAAATAACAACCCATATACATCGACGATATTAAACTGCATACTTTAATGGCATCAGTTCGTATAAATAAAAAAGACGTTTATTTCATTGAAATCTATTTAGTTTGAGGCACAATTGCTTTCAATTATGTTCGAAGGCTCTGTTCACTCAAATGTTCTTCTATACAATTTCATGTTAATGCCTCACACGCAATCACGTGTGTAGAAACGACGCGTTAACTAATTAGAAAAAATCATTATTGTTTACTTCCAGCACGTTTGCTTTGTATAATGATCTTTCAAATGCTGATAAGAAATTAAACATATTGATAGATATATATGTTTGGCTCAAAGTATCAACCATTGAAAGCACACCAATTGAATACTTTCATTGCGTTAACAAAATGGTGTTGGTATGTGACATGTATGTGGTTGTGATGTGATTCATCATAAAACGATTGCTTAGCATGTACGTTTATGTACTCATCTCCCTGTATTCTTAGTTTAAGGGAGTAAAAGTACGTATATTGTTGTTTACGTTTTAATGCTTTTTAGATGAAACTAATATCATACCTACGCAAACAAAAACAGTATCAAGATAAATATTACACTCAGATTAATCAGATTTGTTTAAATTAAAAAAAAATTAACATGCACTTCATGTATAAAATCACAGACAGACTTCAACGGGGCTGTATTGTTTAATTGCATAGAGTATTGTATTGGAAATATAGTGTAATTTGAGTCGCTATGTCTTAAAATACTAAAGTAACACCTAATGTACATAAACGCGTACACAATGTACGTATGTGTTTGTGCCCTTTTAGAAGAGAGATTCATTCACTATCGAAATTGAAGCGTTGTAAAGGCGTTAAGCAAATAATGTCTTTACAATACAATAGGATCCGATAGTATTGGGTGCTGAGCCGAGGAAACAATTGGAACTCCTTGAATACGCTTTCTTTTTCAGAATCACGTTATGTAAGGCCGTGGAGTTATTGTTGCTTGTTGCACCGCATGTAGTTGATTGCAAATGGGGTTAAAGTGGCATTGTAATGAACTGTAATCGTTTGAGATGTCTTATATATTAATGGTATATTATTGAATCCAAGATACAACATAAACATGTTATGTTTCAAGTTATTAACGTTATATTTATTTCGACAAGTAGCTCTCAAAACAACTAAATATGCATAATAAAATATCACACTATCATACTAAATTGACCGGAATCATTTGATTTGAAGAACTTAGAACATATATTCATCTTACGCAATATTCGTCAGACATGTATATTTTGCATATGAAATGTTCGACGTATTAATAAGTGGATTTCACAGAAAATACTATCTATACTAATCGAAAAACCAGACTAGGAGCGGCAGGGGTTTGTTGCTTATTTGTGGCGGAAATACTCTTATATTTTTCAATCCATTGGTTTGCATGCACCTTTTAATGGAAAATGTATGTGTTGATGTCATCGACCAAGGCAGACATTTTGGAGTTGTTTACAATACTTGTCCAACTTGTTCAAAACGTGTTTTTGTTTTAAACTTTTCTAGCTATTCCATATACGCACTTGTTAATTAAGGATAAAACACATTATTATGTGCGTATAGTAATCAGTTCTAAATGTAGGCATGGATTGCACTAAAACAACACTAGTCTAGTTAATATTGGGTTTCCAAATAGGAAGTGCAAATAGAAAACAAACCTGCTTCGTATCTGTATCGGCAAGGTAAAAGTAAAAACAATCAAACCATTTTACTACGCTAAGATATACTGTTAACACATATTTCTATACATGTTTTCAATAATCAGACAAACTAGAAATATCAACTAATTATGATATGACGACCATGGTAATGTTTAGTATTCATAGACGTGAATACGAGCTTTGATTATTATGCGACTAGTCTGTGACTCGAAATGACCATCAAATGCAAATACCACTAAGTTAACTGGTGTACTCGGCGACACAAATATGTTGACAGTTCATGCTATATGTCTTTCTACGCATGTTATTATCATGAACAGAATGTACGTCATATCCACGTCTCGCTGTGCTCTGCCTGTGATAATGTGGAAACTTTCTAAAACATATAGTTGTTTTAACGCTGTAAGGATCATTCCGACAATGATCGAAAATCTCATTCAAATGCAATCATATTAATGTATGTGCAATACGTACCCAGTGTATCTCATGGAATTGCGTTTTTTATTTATACTTTTGCATACTCTGTTTATTTTCTGAATAACATTTTATAGTACACATATAAAAAATACTCGCTGTTGATTGGATTGCCCGGACCACGAGTTGACTGTAAATTGTTGTGTATTATTTCGCATTAGGCCTACATCCGCTCACTATCATCAATATATCAATATTAACATTTAAATGCTACTGCAATAGAATTTAAATGCTACTAAGGTACCTCAAAATTATTTTAAGTAAACCAGTCCTTCGAAAAATGAGTGTTGGAAATTGAGACATGTTTATTATGCGAGCATAAGCATACTGTGATCTCATTTTATTTCATAGATTTGAATATAAACGCCTTAACAATACGCAGTGCCATATCATACATCTGAAACTCAATCAACATTATCGGGATAGAAATTCGCAAATCTTGTATTCAAGGCAAGTGACCAATTGCCCATGCAATTAGGATAAATATATTCAATGAAATACACGATTTCCCATACAACACGACATAGAGCATGGAATGATTTGAGCTCCGGGTCACCGCCTTTGAATGGTCAATGGATTCTTTGGCGTTTCCAATAGGTAGATAGACATGCTAAAGCTTAAACTAGGCACACAATTTATAAAAAATACAAAGTTATCACGTTCAATTCATATGTGGCGAACATTTCACCATTTTTAGGGAAAAGAATGTTTTGATACATACGCGTTTTGTATTGTGATCGCACCCTCAAAATCCAATTTAAAACGTACGGCCTCTGAGTTTTAATGACAAATCTCATGGCGTTTTGTGCATAAAGAAACTTTCTCTTCAGAGTATTAATATGTCGTCTATCGCTATTATATCTTCAGCTTGATGACGTTTTGTATGCAAGTCGATTTTCGATATTCCCAAAACGGACAGATTCCTTTGATTAAATAGATTGGATTTTAAACATCTTTGAATTGTTTATGTTGTATGACGATGTATGAACCCAATTTCTATGACACTTCATAGCTACAAAGCTTTACACATGCACTTTACTTTCAACATATCATTCGCATAAACATATTTTTGAAATTAAGCTACAAGCCAACGGCTTTCTTTGATTACACAAACATATAATTATTGCTGACTTGAGTTGAAAACGTAGATTGTTATTTAAATAGCCCAGTTTAATCTAAAAAACTTTTCTTATATCTCCGAATAGAAACTGGTAGATCAGTGACAACTTAACTTGTAACGGATGCGTCTAGTGAGGAAATATTTTCAATACTGTTACTATAATAAGGTTTGCGAGTTTTTAAACACCCTTACTGATACGGAAAACGTGCCTTTCCGTTGAATATGATTCCGCTTATTTGAAACACAGCTTCCAGCTCACAATGGCGGATATTATTAATATTTCGTGACTATAAAAATTACTACAAGAACGATAATATTCGTCGCAAATGTGCGTACACGATTAAATTAAGGTATTAGCACTCTAATGCACTTCGTGCAATATCGCCTTATTTGGTACATATCTGTTACTCCAAATGTTTTTTGAGTACGTGCGGAAATCTACGAATATTCGATCAAATCTCTATGAAATACTAAATGTAGAAACCGCAATGTTAAATGAAATCAAAACAAAAATGATCGACAGCGTACGTGACAGTTTTAAGAAAAGTAAATTGCTATCTCTAAGGAGAAAGATCGATAGAAGTGTAATTGTTGATCATAATTATGTGACTAGAGTTAATGATAAAATACAACTATTGGACGGCAGTGTTGATAATTATAAAGAAAACGAGTCGTGAAAATACTGTCCGAGTTGCCGGATGGTCAAATTCCGGACGCTGCTTGAAAATTCAGATAAAAATATAGAAGGTATTTCACTGATGTATGTGATTTTTACTGTAGATCCCATGTTTCAATTAATAAATGAAATATAGCGTTAATAGTCGGTTTCGTATCCAGTAGGGATAATACATGTATTTGGTATTAACATTTGGATGAAGAATGTTGTTTACACTTATTTATTAATCCAGTTTGAGCATTTTAATCATATAAAATAATGGTAATGACATGCTACGTAACGAATGTCTGAATAAATAAAATCGATGACACTTACATATGGATTATATCACAATTACTATTCAATACTTATGTCAGTCACGGAGTGTATATTAATCCGTTCGTCAGTTGATACTCCTATTCAAGTGCGTGTGTATTTGACCTCGGTATTCAATTGTTTTGTTAAATAACGTGAAGAAAATGTTGTCAATTATAGTAAATTGAATATGTCATTTCTTTCCAGGAAAACGGCAAGGCGAGGAGGGAGCTATCGGGGCAGTACCTGTGTAAATCTCGAAAAGACATGTCAGTAGTTCTGAATTCTGCATGGCAGAAACAGGGTTTTGACAGTCTAATATGTAATTCAATTGTAACAAACACTTCTTTTCAAGCAATAAATTGTCACTGAAGCAAAAATATACATTTAATTATAAAACATATAGGAATATATATGTCTGTCTGACCATCTGTCTGTCAGTTTATTTTTAAATTTTAAACTGTTTAAGATGTCAATTCAAACTTCATGCATTAATAGTGCACACACATTATTACATATGTACGATAGCTGCATTTTATATGGATTTAATTCCCCTTTTTAGTTGTCCTTGTTTTACTGTCCAAGTTGTCAGCAGTGATATTTAGTTCTCCTTCAGCCGCAGTTCTAGTTTTATAAAGTCAAATAATTTGTTTCAGCACACACATTCTTGATGTCCAAGAAAAAGTATGGAAGGAAGAAGTGAAGTATGTCGTGTCTCATTGAATCTGTGGAACGTGCCAGTGGTGGCGAAGAAAACGAACACGGCAGGCTGTATGTGCACATGACTGTCCACAATCACTCTGGCAGTTTAATGTAGAGTGTCAGTGGTGAGAAGGGACTCAAGGAGCTTATTGAACAGGGCACGCCTGTTGAGATTTTAGAGGGTGATGGAGATAATAATTTAGTAGCTCGTGAAAAAAATAACTAAAACCTTACACTACAGAAACGTTTTGATAAAACTCATGTTAAGAACATTTTCATAATGAAGAACTCAGACGGTCAACCCAGGGTGACCAATACCAAGCGGGTTTTGGAGACACTTATTCCAAATCTGGCGGAGTTCTTCAAAAATGGACCATGAAAATCATGTATTTATTTTGTAGAAAAGAACGTGATACGGAAATTATTCGCCAGAGGCTCTCAATTAAATCATTAAAGTAAAAGCATCACTGTTCTTCCTCGCCACTTTTCTGTCTGTCTGAATTCTAATTTTGATGAAACGGTGTCAACGGGGGGGTGAACCAAATTTCCCCTCTAATTGTATCCATCATTCTCTCTGTTCCTCTTTTGGTCCTTTCTTCCATTCGTGCAACCGTCCGTTCGGTTCTGCTTTACCTTGAGAAATCTCAGGAACTTATGATTCAATTTTGATTAAATTAAACATTCTGCTGGACATAATGTCTGGTCGAACTGTTCTTTTCTTTTGGACCTACATTTATTTGGACATTTTACACGGAATTTTTCTGAGCGTGATCTCAGGAACTTACTGTCACAAATTGACAACAATTTATATAAATTCCTTAGGGATAATTGTCGACCTTAACTGCGCTTAACTACCGAAACCAAACAAATGCCATTTTCTTATGAAGTATGCTTTTAAGGAATAAGGTTTGATGTTATAACAGTAAATTTAATGCATATTTTGTTCAGGTAATTGTTTTTATAAATTCTTATTTGTTTGTANACATATATTTATCACCGAGAAGTACAAAAGTTAACTCAATTGTATTTGCATTTAATGGTAACGCAAACTTGGTTAAGAACGTTCCCTTGTCATTATTCGGTCATGATACGGACTTGATTACCTATCGTGCGAAATTTGTGCGGTCCTGTTAGCTCAATTGGTAGACCAGTCGCTCTAAAAGAGTGGATTCCAGAATTCTTATCACAAACTAACTGCCAAATGTTCTCGACCTGTTACAATTGCCGAAATAATGTTTGAAATGTGTGTTTCCTATTTGCACTTGATATTTGAAAACCCCAAATTAGCTATACTGTCTTCAGAGCTTTAAACAGTACACACTGTGAAGGGCAGTGTCTGTATCAGCGTAACTGTGTAAAGTATCGTAAGAAATTAGGTTGTTATTTTGAAGAAGTACATGTACATACGTACGTTTTAGCACCGGTAAGACATGTATTGCCCCATTGCAATTCATACTTCAAGTAAGGATTGTTTAACAGAACCACATAATACTGTGTTTTGTCCATAATTAACATGTGCGTATATGGAATGAAACATTAGCATTGTAAAACAATATTTTCACCAGTCGGAAACGTACTTACAATAACTACAAATGTATGCTATGTCGATTAAATTAACAAGTGACTTGAAATGTGCATGCAAATAAGTGGAGATGAAATATAAGTGTATTGCAGCCAGACATAATTACAAACTCCTGCCGCTGCCAGCCTGATTTTTCTATTAATATAGTTATTATTTTCTGCGGAATCCACTAATTAATTTGTCAAATACTTCATGCCTAAAATAGTAATGTCTTACATGTATTGCTAAAGATAATTGTATGTGCTTAGCGTTCCAAATTAACGCAAGTTTTTTCGTTTAGTATGACATTGTGATATTTTATTTTGCATAATTAGGTGTGTTTCAGAGCTACGTGTCGAACTAAATTGAACGTTGAGTACTTGCAACATACCATGGGTAGTTTGAATCGGGGATTCCATAATGTATCATTAATGAATAAGACATCTCAAACGATAACAGTCCATTACGCAGTCTCTTTAAACCCAATATGACATCAATATCATTTCAACTGCATGCGGTACGACACGCCTTGCATCAAGCACTTCTGAATACGAAAGATTATTCAATGAGTGTCGATTGTTTCCTCAGCACATGGTCTGGGTAACACAATCAATAGCGGGTATTTTGATATATTGTATTGTGTGAATAAAAAGAGAATACGCACGTGTAAATAAACGACTGAGTGCCAACATGGTACGAATTGTACATACTTTAAATACAATTGTATTAAAATAAGAGTACCGAAATTACTGGGAATGATCCGTAGAGTACAATAAAAAATCAACTCTTTTAGCAGAACTCCCACATGAAATGCACAGTTTTTATTGGAACTTCCTGTTTGAAAACCCAATATTAGCTCTTTAGCTTTCAGAGTTTCAAACAGTCAACAGTGTGAACGGTTGTTCTGTTTCAAAGTTATTGCTTACAATATCGTTAACAAATCGCTAATAACTTTGTGGGAAAGCATACGTAAGTTTTAGCACACGTGAGACAGGTATTGTTCATGTATGCCTCCATTTAGGATTGATAACTTGCACAGAATAATTTGATTCATCCTTAATTAACATGTGCGTACATACAATCTATAGAAACGTTAACATTTTAAAATAAATATGTTCTCCAAGTCGGATAAGTATTAACAATAACTACAAAATGTCTGCCCCGGTCAATTAAAAGATGCATGCAAACCTCTCAATTTGAAAAAACTCGTATTTAATCGAGAACTATTCATAATCTCCTGTCTCTGCTAGACTGGTTTTTCGATAAGTATATAATTCTCTTTTCTAAGTCAACATAATCAGTGGAAGCTGTTCCATTTACATTTAATATGATATTAGGATATTTTATTTTGCAAATTTAGGTTTTCCTCAGAGTTTATTGTCGAACTAAATTGAACGTTGAGTCCTTTCAAAATCGCATGTGCAGTTTGTACAAGTGATTCTGTACTGTATCATGAATGTATGAGATATCGATTACCGTCCAGTTCAGTGTCACCTTAATATATATCTATAGGACCAATAAACTGTCCATGATGTGTAATTGTTGGTTTGAATGAGTATTAGTATAGACGAGTTTATCATATGGTCAATATATGTAATTAGGTCATTTGAATACACGTTTAACTTCCATTTTATAAGCACGGAATCCCAAAATGTAAAAGATGAGACGTTAATAACCTTAAAATGTGTTTCAGGAAATGGAGAATATAATATAAAACCTAAGTGATGTAAAGTTATAGCGTTTAAACAATGTGTGTTGCATTTGTGAAGTTTGAATGAACACAGTACGGTCAATAAGCTGATACTGCGTTGACTCATTGATCATTATCCCCACGCTTTTTGAAAAAAAGGTGGGATATTATGGTTATCTCCGCCGTCCGTCCGTCCGTCTGTCCGTCTGTCCGTCCGTCTGTCCTGGCCACTATCTTCTCCTACACTATTAGCACTAGAACCTTGAAACTTACACACGTGGTAGCTATGAGCATATGTGCGACCCTGCACTATTTGGAACTTGATCTGACCCCTGAGTCAAAAGTTATGGGGGTTGGGGTGGGGCCGGGTCAGAGATTTTCACTCATTTCTTTTGGTTATTTTACATTAACTTCTTCATTTCTACACCGATTCACTTTAAATTGATACTGGACCTCTCTTATGACAATACGGTCAATCTCAACCATGCATGGCCCCATTCCCAACCCTGGGGCGCCCCGCCCACATAGGCCACACCCACCAAAAATTTCCATTTACTATAATTTCTTCATTTCTACACGGATTCACTTCAAATTGATACTGAACTTCTCTTATGACATTAGGGTCAATCTCAACTATGCATGGCCCCATTACCAACCCTGGGGCGCCCCGCCCACATAGACCACACCCACCCAAAATTGCCTTTACTATAATTTCTTCATTTCTACACCGATTCACTTCAAATTGATACTGAACTTCTCTTATGACAATACGGTCAATCTCAACTATGCATGGCCCCATTACCAACCCTGGGGCGCCCCGCCCACATAGACCACACCCACCCAAAATTGCCTTTTACTATAATTTCTTCATTTCTACACCGATTCACTTCAAATTGATACTGAACTTCTCTTATGACAATACGGTCAATCTCAACTATGCATGGCCCCATTGCCAACCCTGGGGCGCCCTGCCCACATGGGTCACACCCACTCAAAATTGCCTTTTACTATAACTTCTCAATTTCTACACCAATTCACTTCTAATTGATACTGAACTGTTCTTATGACAATACGGTCAATCTCAACTATGCATGGCCCCATTACCAACCCTGGGACATACTTAGGTAAAAAATTCGGCGTGGGGATACGCGTCGGCCTCTGCCGCGCCATTTCTAGTTATTAAATAGTTTGGGCAATTTCACTCATCCGTTCGTAGACGTCGTCGCTCTGCTATGGTCAACATTGCTTGCACGAACTCCGTATCTCCATAATTGAAGTTGAATGGAGAAATTGTGTTCATAATTTATAATTCAGTATGTGACTGATCACATTAGCTAAACTCGGCTAGAAAATGATTGATGTATACACAATTTTTATAATGTTTATTTGGTGAAGCGTTGCTTTAAGCATTTATGGTTTGTCACTGTTTTTTGTATTATTCTAACCGGGAAACGATGCGAATTTACTTTTTCCAATTGACATTCAAATATATACAATATATCATCGTAATACTACATGATCTCGTAATCCTGTTATTTTACTTCATTATTTCATGTTCACGTATTTTCTGGTGAAAGAAGGTAATGCGTCTAGACTTGGGTTCGTATGACTTTTGCGTTTGACAGGTCTACACACGACATCACATTATTGTCATTCATATGGTTGTGTTGGTGGTACAACCTAGTACCGAATATATCCACAGCTCTCATCTATGGTTTGAAAGGGACGATTCAAGTGTTGTCAGCAAACTTGTGTGTACGGCGGAGCTGTTTGCGATCACTTTTGAAAAGATATCTTGCGATCATGCATGAAGCGGGAGAAATTAGTCATTCGGTAGTTTCTTTAAGAGAATGTAGACTTACTGCGATTTGTTTGGCAAATGCCAAAATTTGTTGCATAATATTGGTTATTGGAATATACATAATTATTTCAAAAAGCGTTAAAATAAAATTATAATCCTATATACAACACAATCTAGTACTGAACTTTATATTGGATACTTTTCCTCCTTGATGTTGTTATCAAATGTAATATGCATTATTTTAATGTGCATGTTCTTGGCCTATATACGCATAATGAACATCACATCTGACAGCGTGGTCTGTGTACATCGTACAAGCTCACTTATGCCTGTCAGAAGTATTGTAACGAGGGCGAAATATAACATTGCAAACTTATGTTTTGTTTTAATGACTAGCAAAATTGTAAAAACATATTTGACGGAGCTCATATTTATTTATTAACTTGTTTATTGTATATTTTGTGGCACTCAAAATTGTTCATTTCATTACGGATTATTTTATTATTAACATTAATCATTTATATAATCTGAAGTAGATGTTAATTAAATACAACAAATATTGTTCAACACCTGTCGGCAAGTAGCATTTAAAGTTAAAACATTTATTAAACTGCGTAACACTGGTGATGTAACGTCTTTCATTGGACTATCTTAAATACTCTTTATGCAGGATCAATGACACTCAGATATAATAAAGTTTAAAAGATAGTTTGGGTTGTGTAATTATAAGAGGTCAAATGTCATTATAACTATAATACAATAATACTTAATATTTTTATAACTTCAAGTGAATATATGAAGTTGTCATGCCATAAATTTGCAAGTGTGTGTACACCACGTCAGTACATAACAATCTGCTATTATTCTTTATATTTGGATTGTTATTATACAAACGCACCATCGTACTTGCTGGTGTAAGTTGGTGATATTTTCCGCAGTTTTTGCGGCACAGATGTTAGTCATTAAATAGCACATTTATCTAAAATAGTTGAATATTCTTTTAAATGTGAGACTCTTCCTATTAAGACACAAATACAGTTATTGGTATACAGCTTGAACATACGATATTATTTTTATTTTATAAGATAAACGTCGATGAATAAAAATGAGAATAAGAGTGAAGAAAAATGATATAAATGACCAACAAAATTAGAGGTTTACTTTATTATACTTTATGGTTGTACATTCGAAAACTCATTCAGGTACAAAAGGTATGTGCACCGATGATATACCATCCCACGACACATTGACATATATTATGTTCTACAACAAACACAAGTAAACCTGTCGGTATCGACGCAGTGATAATATCATGGTCGATGTACAGTACTATCAAAATACAATAAATATATTTTATTAACTTTCCTTATTCATAGTCACGTGCTTGTGTGAGGTTGGAAAAATCAAATTTTGACATTTACATTGTATATACAGTCTTTAAAACTAGGTAGTACATCTATTGCTTACAAATTCATGGCATCGTGCGTATATTTTCAAATATATTCAGTGTGTGACGTCATACTCTTATTTTACGGTTAATTGATAATGGAGACGTAATGTCACATGTGCTTTTACTGCTGATATAAAAAATGAGTGAACACAAAATCAGCCTCAATAAAATCCCGGTTCATTATACCAATACCGCGCATTACTTAAAATGATTAGCTTCTACGAAACTATATATAGTAAGAGAGAGCAGGTGAAATCTTTGTATGAGTGCGTAATAAGATGTTTTAAGATCAATCGATTGCTCATAACATACGTTTTGTATAAATATAGTCGCGGTCGCTCTGTTTTTATAATTATGGCTATCAGGAACAAACTATAACACCTGGACCTCGCTTTAACCGAATTATTATTAATGGCAATTAAGAAACACAACACAAGTTAAACTAGAACGACTTGTCAATAAACGTATATCGACATTTCTCTTTATCGGGCTTTGATCTATGTGGTTTATTTGGTTTGAGTTAATATGAGAGGGTAATTAGGCGCGAAAAAAAAAACATAGAACGGTAAGACGTACCACGGACAGGCAATGGCTTATATTATGATGGATACAATGGTACCGGTCATTAATTTGATACCCGGAACATTGATTGGAATTCGCGTAAGAACTAGAAGGAAACATTAAACAAGTTATTGCAAAATTTCTTACAAACATTTATGACGATTACAAAACGGACGTTAACAAACTACCAAACTCTTCCAGATATTTTTTTATAAAATTCATGCTGCAGGCCAACTTTGTTTTTATTTAACGTCCGTATCTCATTGGTCTTAAAATGTAATCATCATTCACAGACACATATCGATCACATCATTCTGTCTTGAATTGTGATTTGGGTGATCCATAATCGTTAGTTGCACAGAACGCGGTCAATTGGCTAAGCTTCGTATGGTTCCTGACTTTCCGTAAAAGCGCACAAAATTGAATAAAAAAGAAAATCTCACTTCTGGCCGTATGAACTTATAGTGGTAAGTCTTGCAACCAAACTGTATGTGGCCAACATCCGAAGGTCCATTAACAGTTTGGAGCAATATTTAAAACAGAAACAATGTCAACAACACTAGCAACATCAGAATAAAATAACAACAACAATCATAACCAAAAAACAACGAATTTTCTTTTTAACAGTTACCGTAATCCTACTTTGCGCAACGTTCTGCACAGTCTGAACATTCATGAATGTAATATACAAACTCAAACCATTTTACATCACACAATGTTGGCCGCTTGTTTTAACAAGCTCGTTTACAGGATCCGATGTTCACTGTTAGAAAGATAGAATACGATGAAATACGCGCAAACGATATTATTTGTGAATGGCTTCATTTACGAGATATGAACTGATGCATGCATTCCGGCTGTGTTTGCACCAACGTTTTATTTTGAGCGTCAAGAATAGCGTATTAACGACACCTTCTTGTTAGACCAAAATATTACCGGTAACCAGGGAAAATCCGATTTTCGAGAATAACATATATCATGATGTTAAGCGCCTTTGAACGTGCACTCTTGTATGAAAAGGGCGCTTTATAAATCCGGTTTACTAATAATAATAATATGTCGTTCTTTGACCAACGTCTCTGCAAATGAACTACATTATGCGTGTCATTAAGACTGGATTCCTACTGGAATCGCCTTCATTAAGACCATCATCTTTCTACTGGAATGGTTTTTCAAGAATAAATCCCATGAGTATGCCCATGATACTGCGAGGTACTAGAACACCAGCTTTAAAAAGTAACAAGGTCTGTGTGACGGTGGGCTGCATTGTATAGTGTAGATTACAGCTTAATGATGTCATACACTAAGCTCTACGTCCATTTTAATGTATATGTCGCTGACTTCATCAGCGTCTTATTTCATGATAATTACTCATACGTACCGTTGTTATGTTGCAACTGAATTCACTTAATTCGTAATAACATGATTAAAAACTCACATAATTTATGATCCTCCTACACATCGAATAAGATGTTGTTTTCCAATTTTATGTTTGTATTATATCGATAAAATAACGACCACACGCATACTCATATGTATTTATAACTTTCTAAGAATGTTCGTATACATCGGGTTATCTGGATGTGGATAGTAAACTTTGCCTAACATTATGCAACGTATGCACCCGGGGATAATGTGTATTGATATAGTACATTATTTTTTTCTCTTAAAACATAAGGTCTCACTGTTGTATTTGGAGTGCAATTTTGTATTTGAGTCCCGTAATCATGTCACCAGAGAGAACACTTGCCACACCATGCAAAATAAAGACTTACAATAACGTAAATAATATTTTCTTCGAAACCACAGTTTGGTCTTTGGTATAAAGCATTGTGGAGTGGTCATCTTCATAGTGTTTTAAACAAATGCCCTTATGGTCAAAATTAACAATCCAAGGGCGTAGCTTGTATGCAACTTTTAAATCTTTCTACATAATTCTACAATCGGGTCGAGTGTATTCTTCGTCAGTATTGTGACAAACCCTTTATGGATAAGGTACACCAATGATACCGGGGAAACATGTTACCGATCATATTGTGCTTTATGTTCTTAATACCGGACATTCATGAAACTATTAATTTCAACGACGATTGTCCTTTTTTAAAGACAGTTCTTGACTCAAACATTTAAATCCCAAATGCAGCGAACCATCGCCGGGAATCCATGATTTCTAATTTCGTTACACACCGGTATTAGAACAGAAGACGGAATGGGTCGAACTTGGGTAATCCGACGATGATAACATATTTACCAGATCATACTTTTTATTCAGTTAATGTTAATGTCACGCATTTCCTTGTATTAGTAATTTTGTTTTGAACTTCTCATAATGCCAATCTTTTATAAGACGTCTCGATCTTTCAATTACGTTTAGTATTCGATGTGCAATTCGTGTTAAGGAACTACAGCAATACTGTTTCTTCCGATACTTTTGAAAGCGGCTTTTTGCATGATACCTCTTAACAAGCGTTTATTTTCTATCACAGTTTCGTTAAGATTAACTATATTTGGTTATGATGATGAACTCCAAACGGTGCTGTGCATAATTTGTTTTGTTTTTGTTGTGTGATGCATTGATTAACGCATTATGTTTTGTCACTGTTTGTGCTTTATTCACACGTGACACGATGCGCATGTGTGTCTTCCAACTGAAATTCCAATATAAACAATATATCTTAGTTATACTAGTGATCTCGTTTTCGTGTCCTATTACTTTAGAAATTACATATACAAGTATAATCTGCTAGTGCAAGAAAGTAATGCGTCTAGATATTTATAGTGGGTTCTGTTGAAGTGATGGTTTGACTGACATACCAACCACATCACATTATTGTAATTAATATGGTTATTTTGGCTCTAAAGCTTATTACAAAAAATATCAACAGCTCGCATCTATGCTTTGAAAATGACGATTCAATGGCGGATTTGATGCTATCACTTTTGAAATAGATTTCTTGCGATAATGTTTGATTTGGGAGAAATGACTCTTAGGTATTGGACAATTCCTTTAAGAGAATATAGAATATAGACTAGCTGCAATATTTTGGGCGTATGCCAAAATCTGTTGCAACATATTTGTTTTTGGACGTTACATAATTGTTTCAAATAAATAAAATTATAATCATATAAACAACACACAACCTAGAACTGAACCTTATTTTTGACAAATTTCGTTCTTTGATGCTTGTGTATCGAATGTATTTTGCATTAAGTTAAAGTGCATGTTTTTGCCTATATATGCATCACGAAAACATGTAGCACATCTGACAGAGGGGCTTAAGTACGTGAGCTCTCTTATGTCTGTCAGAAGTATCGTAACAAGTGCGAAATATAACATTGCACACGTCTGTTATTGTTGTTCTAACTAATAGTATACTGACTTTGTAGTAAAAACACTTTTGACGATACTTATATTCACTTTATAACTTGTTGAGTGTATCTTTTCTGGCATTATATCATTTTAATATTGTAACCGTTTTAAGACGTCGTAAATCAATAACATGTAGTACATACACAAAATATCGCGCGGAAAACGTTATATTTCCTACATAGAGCTCCAATCAAAATGGCTTTTGTATACCAGAAACAACTAGATACCTACATAAAATCGTAACATTAGTTTTATAAAGACGTTTTCATTTTCTTTCTTAAATGTAACAAACGTTAGAAACAAATGGACCAACATGTGCCTTAATATATCGAGACCACACATAAGTCAAAACGTAACTAATTAAAAAACATAAGACATACCACCCTAAACACAACCATACACGACTTTAATAGACAAAAATGTATATGTGTATCCGAGCAAACGTGATAATAATGGATTACTTTGGCCTGTGCATTATGTCGTTCAATTGTCGATTTTCCACCCGTCACAATAATAATTACCCAACCATTTAGTGCGTCAAGTTTTTAAGGGAATAATTATGTTCATCCTACGCCATGTCATTCGTTTTTTTTCAATTTTTCTGTCAGTCTGTTGAACACGTTTTCCGCGAAATTTTAAGAAATAGTAAACGAACATCTACTGACGAAAAGATATTAAGTTTGTTCTACAACAATCCCTACCCTGTCAAAATTGTAATTTTTGTTAAAATAGTTTTTCTTGACGTTTCTCCTTTTTTTAATCGTTGGAAGAGTAACATATTTAATGCATGCAATGCGTTCAATAGAACCATTGAAACAACCATCATTTATATGCGAACAAACCATAAAATTAAACAGCTATTGTCGGTGCTATTCATTTTATTATACACATTCAATTTATAGTACATTTACAACTAGTTGTATTTTATAGTAGTGTTGTTCCTGTTAGTTAACATTATTATAGATGGAAATGGAGGCTTTAAATAAGCGTTAGGCAAATACTTTCATTACCAAACAATTAGATCCGGTAGCATTGGTTGCTGCGCCGAGAAAACAATCGAAAGTCCATGAAAACGTTTTCGTATTAAGACTTACTAAATGTTAGGCATAAATGTGTTTTTTTTTCCCGCTTGCCGTACCTAATGCAGTTAAAAAATTAATGACGTTATATTGGAATTGTGTTTGCACTGTAATGAACTATATTTGTTTGAGATAGCTCGTAAATTAATGATACATTATGGATTCTCAGACACAGACTACTCATTTTATGTTGCAAGAACACAATGTTCAATATAGTTCGATTCTAAATTCTGAAGAAAACCTAAATATGCCATATACAACATCACAATTTCACACTTCATTGGCCAGCTTCTATTATTATGTAGGCTTAGTAAAGAGAATATTATACAATATCCGCCAGATATTTATCTTTAGTACATGAAATATGTTACACATGAATTAGTGGATTCCAACGAAAATAATGTGTAAACCTAAAAATCAGGATGGCAGAGGCAAGAGTTTGCGATTAGTTCTAGCTTAAATACACTTATATTTAAACTCCACTGTTTTTTTCATGCACCTTTCAATGGAATATTCATTTGTTGATGTGATTGACCGCGACACAGATATTTTTGGAGATATTGTTAATACAAATTCGACTTGGGGAACATATATTTTTTGAGAATTGTAACGTTTCTGCCACGTGAGTGTGGCCCACGTCTAAAACGGATGATCAATATTCGTATGTGCTTCTAATAATCAATCATAACTGTAAGCATTAATTGCAATGGAACAATACCTTCCTCTGGAAAGCTAAAACGTGCGCATGTTCGGTTAGTCAGTGACACGAATTAGCGACCCCTACACTATCAGAGCGACTGGTCTACCAACTTAACTAACAGGACCACCAATATGTCACCAAGTTCATGCCGTGACATAATAGTGACAATATAATAACATTCTTAACATAAAATACAAATACAACTAAGGTAACTGATTTACCTCTTGACGATGCAAATATGTTGACAGTTTATGCTCAATAACTGTCTAAAAATAGTATTACCATTAACAGATCATACATACTGTTCATTTCACGTGGGAAATTTGCAAAACGGATTGATGTTTTATTACTATGTAAGGATCATTCCCAGTGATATCGTCAATCGTATTCAAATGCAAATGTATAACATGTATGTACAATACGTACCAACTGTACTCTATCTTTGCGCAATGAGTCGTTTATTTACACTGGTATATTGACTGAATTACATTGTATCGTACCTCTATAAACATTATCGCTTTTGAGTACCCGGACCACATAATGGCTTTGTATTATATCATATTGAGCCATCATCTGCTCATAATCATCAATATATAAATATTCACTTTTTAATATGCTTGCACTAAAGTTTGAATACAACTAGGTTACCTCTAAAGTAGGGTAAGTTTAGACAAGCCACAGGCAATATTGTAGCATTTTAGGGCGCGTGCATGGTGTATTTCACTGCAGACTTAACAATTAAGCAATTCATGAAACTCGGTAAGATAAGTTCGTGTGATGATAGAGGAGCTCTCTCCCAAATATCAATTTACTGACTATATATTACACCGAACGCCCTCAGAGTTAAATCATGCCATTAATAATATGAATATATTAAACAGAACGAGCAGGAGAAATTGTAATTTAAGATAAAGGTTTATATTTTACAATGATCATGAACGCCGATTGCGCACTGTAATTATAATGTTTACTATTATTACCTCTACCTACATACAATTAATCATGTTATCATAATAGTTACACGCATGTTCTCTAAACGAGTTATTATTCTGAAACTGCTATTTTTAACTTCACAGAAGTAAACTATACAAAATTAGATGTGTATATTCAAAGATAATATTTCTTCAGTATGTTTCAATACGTCACCTGTACGACGCGGATGTTACTGTCGTGAAAAACTATTTAAAGAACTATATTTCGCAGTCACAATATTTGAATGCACACGATTTATATAAAAGCAATATGTTAGAAACGATATTCGTGATGGTGCTTCGATGCGTGTTCTCAAATCTTTAGGGTTAGCCCCATACTTTATACGCAAAGGAACTCCAAACCATTAGCTATATCCGCAATTAAGTACACTACCTAATCAATTATTTCTGAAATAAACAATAATTTAATCACCAAAGCTTAAATTGATCAAGAAGATAACGTGATCGAGCATTGGATTGGAACATAATTAAATGTTAATATGACAGGTCATTTCTCCAAAAAATTTGTACAATCAACACATTGATTATAAGTTAGTGTTGCATGAACATACGATAAAATCGTTGATGCAAAACTCAAACATGATTTGTTTCAACAATTAAGTCATAAAACATTCTCAATCAATGCATACATTCGAACAATAAGACATAAAGTAAACCAAAAGACATTAAGTAAACCAAAAGACATTAAGTGAACCAAAAGACATTTAGTAAACCAAAAGACATTAGGCAAACCAAAAGACATAAAATAAACCAAAAGACATTAAGTAAACCAAAAGACATTAAGTAAACAAAAAGAGATTAAGTAAACTAAAAGACATTAAGTAAACAAAAAGGCATTAAGTAAACCAAAAGACATTAAGTAAACCAAAAGACATTAAGTAAACCAAAAGACATAAAGTAAACCAAAAGACATTAGGTAACCAAAAGACATTAGGTTAACAAATAAACACAAATTGAAAAGTACAAACAAAGATAAAACATCCTTTTCAATATTAGATTAAAAGAACATTGGCGGCTGCGAAGAAAGGCTTATTACTAATGTATTATCATAAATATATTATATGCCTTAACACATTCAAGTGGCTATCGGACTGGTAAATACATGTTAAACATGTATGTTTACACACAAAATGGACTTCGAAAGGCGTGTTTGAATTCCATTGAAGATTCAAAGCTCAAGATAGTTTCCAGTTGATACTTTCTTCAATTGCAAAGGCCACTAACCTATTTAAGACTGCTCCCCTTAGATTCGTTAAAAAAGCGTACTTGACATTCTATTTAACATATTTAAGCAAACAAAACTTCATTCAATTTCGTAAATCATTTTGAGTTTTTGAGAATACACATAAGGCAAATACAAATGGATGTATCCGAGAAGGCTCATTCAATTTTGAAATATCTTATTTTTATACAAATATGAGAATAGTTTCAAAACAACATTTACCACCGTCTATGCATCACATATATGATAGTCGTCCAAACAAACCGACGTTTGAAACGCATGTGTATATTTGAAAATTACAAAGTTTTCACCTGCAATTATGTGTGGCAACCATTTTACCATTTTGTATTGATATTTTACATGTGTCACAGCAGGTGAATATAGCATCCCGGGCCTGTGGTGTCTGTGCGTTAATTGATTACTCGTTAATAATTCATGACTATCACATACAGAGTTATTTATTGATGTTACTTCTTGATGCATGAGCATTTTTATTGTGATTGTAGTTTTAAATACGATTTAAAAAAGTACGACAAACTGGGTACATCTCATGGCTCATTTCATCGCGCACTCTGGAATGTTATGTATAAATCATAAATCAGTCTGTTATCGCTATTAAATCTTCAGCTTGATTTCGCTTTGTATGCAATTCGGTTTGCCGTATTCCCCAAACGATCAGATTCCTTTGATTAAATGTGAAATGAGTTCAAACATCTTGAAACAGTTTATATAGTTTGACAATATATGGGCCAAATGTGCATGGCATTTTATTGAAACGAAGAGAAACAAATGCACTAAGCCTTCAACATATTTTTCGCATGAACAGAATTTGTAAAATAAAGTACAAGCCAACAGCGTTTTATTATTAAATACGTATATAATTATGGCTTCAGTGGAATACGTAGATTCGTATTTGAATAGCTCAGTTTGAACTAAAAGAGTAACTTATATATACGAATAGAATCTTGTAGATCAGTTAAAGCTTATAACAAATGCGTGTAACATTTATCTTAAAGTCATTTTCGTAACAATTTTACTAAATTACAGTTTACAAATACCCTCCCTGAGTAGTGAAACGACATTTTAACGAATCTGGAATGTAGCACACGCCTTCCAGTTCAACATGGCGGGAAGGGTTGACATTTTTTGAGTATAAAAGGTATCTATATTTCCTTTGTAAATACAAATTGTACAATGACTAACCCATTAGAACGCTTATATGCGTCGGATATGAGCTTCATGCTTAAATTTAGTAAAGAAGACACAACAATTAACATTCAGATTGAAACCGATCTACCTTTAAGTGTTATATGATACAAAAATACAAAATTGACATTATTAATAAACGTAAAGTTATCAAAACCATATCATAACACATAATTGAGTGTTTGATTTATGATGTTATAACATGACAAAATATTTAACAAGAACACAAGTTAAAACCAGCGTAAATATTAAATTAAATCTCTTTAAATTACACCACGTTATCAATTTATAATTTAGTATTGTTTACTGGTTCAATTAGGTTTCGAACTCGACCAATGGCTGCAAGTAATATATACAATAATTAAAATAATGTCTAAACCGATGAAAAATAATTATGTAATAAACTATCGATATATACTTGTACCCTCGCTTAACGGTAAATCCTTTGTTTTTCCTAACCAGAGTGAAATTTGTTCATGAACAATATATAATTATTTCTGTCTTACATTATCACGTACATGTTGCATTATTTTGGCACATCCACCCATGTGACATGTTTTCATACCACAATGAACAAACTACGTATGAAAATTAAATCGTTAATATGTATGCGTGTACTTGTTTTTCGTTTGTTGAAAAACGACGGCATTGTTTTAAGCGGACTTTAACAAAGTTGCCTTTCTTTCGCCATTATCGAAATGAAAAATTGTTTGGTGCAAACAATTTCGAAATTCAATTATGCGTCAATGGAAGAGAACGTGATACGGAAGTTATTCGCCAGAGAATCACAATTAAATTATTTAAATAAAAACATCACTGTTCAGTTACGGCTAGCATGTGAACAATGTTTTTCACATATATTTTGTTCTTTTCCGTTTTAATTATCCTAGCAAACATACAACGCGATAGTTAGGTGATCCATTGAACTCTTTAATTTTCTTGAAATCATGTTATTTGGTTATAAAGCACCACTACAATGTATTAACAACACACCTTTCGTCTTTAAAAACACATGTCTAAATATTTGACACGAAACATAAGCTAAACATGTATATGTTTGTTTCAATTAGCATTCCGCCGTTGGAAAGCATATGATAGGTATTAAGAGTCTGCACACATGTTAACAAACCTCCTCCGTTATTCACTATTTTATATTGGGTGTATGAAGGGGGAATCGTATTATAATGTGGAATACATGTGCGGATTACTATAAAACAGAGAACAAGTGCAATTATGCTTACTTTATGTATGTAATATAAATATCGCATCAAAGATATACCCGCAACTGTTCTCATATAAACCACGTGTTGAAATAATTAGCCATTTTATAATGGGACACACTTTGATTCTTTCCATTAGCAATTAAAGATTTAATGACAAAGACAATATTACTACATTTGTGTGGATCCTAAATACAGCACTAGTCTGAATGCCGCATGTAAGTTAGGGTTTTCATTATATCTTCACAATGCGTGCAAGAAATAAATATATGTTACTAATCGTTGTGCGTCTTGTGTTTGTTTACTTAGTTTATCGATTTCGGCGTACTGGACCAAAATACATATGTAAAATGCGTTCTGAAAATAAATCAGCACTATGATGTTGGTGGTACTATTTTTCTAATTCCGCTCAAAATGGATGCATGTTCGCTCTATACATCTTAACAAATTATGTTCGTTTGTTTGTTCGTTGAATACACGCGGACATGTCAGTCAATCATTAAAATGTCACAATACTGTATGTTTTTGTCTGCGTATTTTTTATGGCATATCTTGTGCCTAATGCAAAAATAGTTTACATCGGCGAAATAATAATTAAATTTCACATGTTGTGGCTATGGAAGTTGCCCAAATAGACTGTACTTGCACGACGATAAGAGGTTAAACGCTTGGAAATAATAATTTAACTCGAGGAACATTATAAGTGTCTTATACTTCTGATAAGAGGATACCAAAACAACGTTCCTTAACCCAAATGATATTTTTAGTGCGGACCCGCAAAGAAAAAAAAACTGCCATACCTCTAGAAAGTATTCATAACTGTAGATAATAGAGTTGTCTTCAAACAAAATAGTGTATGCTTCCATAATAAAGTAATGATGCGAACAGTTATTTTGGTTAATCTCGTATACACAGCAAGGAAGTATATTTCTGCTAGGTGCACACACATAACTAAAGCATGTATATAAACTATTTAGAGGCGTGTTATTGTTTGTATATGTGTTTGGTTTGAAAAAGACCTGAACATTTTAGGTAAGAAGATAAATTAAATCTTGAATCTGATTCAAGACAATAATGTAAGAACTTAGAATAAAAACTCATCTATTGAAGTACAAACAATGCTTTATATTTCAAGGTTCCGGCATGAAGATGTTTGTTGTTGTTTTTGTTCAGAGAAAAAAAATAACGACGCAAGTGCCAAAAAATACATCTAAGTGTAAATACATATTTTACATTGAAAAGAGAGTGAATGGAGTTTCTTTCAACGGACAACACAAATGCCAGTAATATACCGAAGATTGGGTACATAAACAGTACATCACTTGAACTAACGTACCATGTGCCCAAATAAATAAACCTACCAACATTAGAACCAATAATAACGTCAGGCATCGCTGGTATGAACTATGGTGGCTTATTGCCCTGTGTGACCAACATAAAGACCATCATCCTACTATAACGATATGGCTAAAATAAGCCACCTAAATAAACAGACTAAATATCCATGTTTACAACTATTTACTACAGGATAAAATTCAGTCAGCTCTCGATAAAACTATTAAATTGCCATTGCGTGTGTTTAAGGAAATCATACAGTAAATACAAAGAGTTATGTTCATAGTTAATTAACATTTCATTTGTACGATACTAGGAGTTAAAAGTAATGGAGAATGCATATATGATACCCAATACATATTGCTAGACAATGGTATTCCCTGCTGTTCTGTCCGTCTGAATTCTAATGTTGATGAAACGGAGTTAACAGGGAATTGTGAACAGAAGTTTCGCTCTAATTGTATCCATCATACTCCCTATTCCTCAATCGGTCATTTCTCCCGCTCGGTTCTCTTTTTCCTTGAGAGATCCCAGGAACTTATAATTCGATTTTGATTAAACGTTATATTTAACATCCCGATAGGGTGGAGATAATGTTTGATAGTTTCGCTCATATTATTTTCAGGGTGTTTATTTTACGGACATTTAACACGGATACTATCATAATAAAAAAAAATATATACCTTATTAATTCTGGATAATTGTCGGCTTTAACTAAGCAAAACTACCGAAATCAAACAAGTAATCAGTCTTATGCGTTATGCTATTAAGGAATATGGTTTCATGTAAAAATGTTACTTAAAAGGAATATTATGTTCAAGTTAATACGTTTTTTTAGATCCTTCCATTCATATTAAAAATCGATTGAATCAAACAAATATTAAAATAACCATAACTTTTGTTGGGCTTATGTAATAAAAACAACAACGTTTTGTCAAATCAATAGTTGCATATAACAACTAAAGCAGTTAATGGTACTGATTGTATACCGCATTCAAGCACATCTGTCATTAAAACGAGTCGCTCAAGATTTATATGTCTTTATGCTTTTTTAAAATTGAATTCATCTCTTATGGAGAGAAATATTAGCTAAAACTGACCAAAACGTCATAAATGAAGTAAACCTCACTCAAGGACTGATTCAAGAATATCAACTGAATTGTTTAACGTGAGTTTGATTCGAATAATACAGCAATAAATCAAACAACGGAATATTACGGCAGAAGTTCGTAACGATATGGAGGAATAAGATCCGCATTCAGGGAAAACTGAACTAAATACCTGTGCATAAGTGTCATCCCAGATAAGTATTTGCATTACGAACATGCTACTCTGGTACAAAACTTTCCGCTTTTATGGAATTTTCGTTTGAATGTATTCTCTTCTAAACGAAAATCAAGTCTAGGCCGATAGTATTGTCCATAAAAAGCCTGTGTAGACTACACAGGCTAATCTTGGACGCCGCTCTACGCACATGCATTCAGCCTAGTCATCCCAGGACGAGGCTAAAATTGAAACCTCAGACATATCATCATAAGATAACTCTCGTCACAAACCAGACATATTTTATGTTGCAAGTTACACATTTCAAAATTATAAAAACGTATTGAAGGGACTGTAAAAAATATGGCAAGTGACATTTCAAATGTTTAAATTATGCATCATATAAAATGATAGATACTTAGTCATTAAAACACCAAAAATACATGTAAACAAAGGAAATATAAAAGTATCTACCACTGGAAAGAGAACACGTGTCATTTGTATCCTAACGCGTATTCCTTTCGGTTGTTACATGTATTAACCTACATCAATCAGATTTAAACAAAATTTAAATTGAACTTTATCACGCAATTCATGTAAAACGACACAGACAGACTTCAATATTGCATAANCAGCACAGATGCCAGTAATATACCGAAGATTGGGTACATAAACAGTACTTCACTTGAACTAACGTACCATGTGCCCAACTAAATAAACCTACCAACATTAGAACCAATAATAACGTCAGGCATCACTGGTATGAACTATGGTGGCTTATTGCCCTGTGTGACCAACATAAAGTCCATCATCCTACTATTACGATATGGCTAAAATAAGCCACCTAAATAAACAGACTAAATATCCATGTTAACAACTATTTACTACAGGATAAAATTCAGTCAGCTCTGGATTAAACTATTAAATTGACATTGCGTGTGTTTAAGGAAATCATACAGTAAATACAAAGAGTTATGTTCATAGTTAATTAAGATTTCATTTGTACGATACTAGGAGTTAAAAGTAATGGAGAATGCATATATGATACCCATTACATACTGCTGGACAATTATATTCCCTGCCGCATTTCTGTCCGTCTGAATTCTTATGTTGATGAAACGGAGTTAACAGGGAATTGTGAACCAAAGTTCCGCTCTAATTGTATCCATCATAATCCCTATTCCTCAATCGGTCCTTTCTCCCGCTCGGTTCTCTTTTTCCTTGAGAGATCCCAGGAACTTATGATTCGATTTTGATTAAACGTTATATTTAACATCCCGATATGGTGGAGATAATGTATGATAGTTGCGCTTACATTATTTTCAGTAAGTTCATTTTACGGACATTTAACACGGATACTATAATAATTTGACAACTGTTACATACATTATTTATTCGGGATAATTGTCGGCCTTAACTAAGCAAAAATACCAAAATCAAACAAGTATACAGTCTTATGCGTTATGCTATTAAGGAATATGGTTTCATGTAAAAAAATTACTTTAAAGGAATATTATGTTCAAGTTAATACGTTTTTAGTTCCTTCCATTCATATTAAACATCGATTGAATCAAACAAATTTTAAGGGGTGTTGCGGCAGTGTATTTAACCGAGGATATATTTATAGCAACACCGATGATATTATCACAACCCGATAGTTTTGTTATCAGAATCATCACAAATTAATGACCGAGTAGGTTCATAAAAGGTACTCAGTGGTTCGATCCCAGGTGCGGTTAACTTTTTTAATTCTTTTTTTCTTTCTTTTATTTCATTCTTGTTTTTTTTTTCCTGGCGCTCTTTAGTCCTGTTGTTTACATTAATCAATTTAAAGCATTTAATCACAAACTTCAAAACATGCCGAAATCTGTCAACAAGTCCCTGTTATTGATGATTAAGGTCGAGTTTGATACTGTATGGTCTTATGTTTGTGATTAAATATTGTATAAGTGTTGTGTTTTTTAGTAAGCCGTTGTGATCCCAATTAAGATTGTAAACAATATATAATGTTTATGCATATCTCTAACAGTCTATGTACCGGTACTTGGGTTTCGCCTAATTGCTGTATTGTAGGAAATTCGACATAGACGGTAGGGATAGTTAAACAAAAAAATCTCTGTTCAAAGTGCGGTGACCCCCTTTTTTATTTTTGTTTTATGATAACAATACGTAGATGAACATATTTGAGCAGTTTCGCAAAAA
>VMBQ01005419.1:33798-63911 GCA_007657795.1 Dreissena rostriformis | reverse complement strand
ATATATATGGGGAGCATATAGTTGCCAGTTTGAACTTCCGTACTTCTGTCACGCTTTTGTTACAGTTTCTAATAGCGCCTTCAATACTTTACCGATCTCTTACATATTTGGAATGTAGGTACCTTGCATGGACCTCTACCTTTTGATGAGGTTTGAGGTCACTGGGGTCAAGGTCACCGAGGCTAATAATATATTTTCCGTCATGCTATTGTTACAGTTTCTAATAGCGCCTTCAATACTTTACCGATCTCTTACATATTTGCCATGTAGGTACCTTGCATGGAACGCTACCTTTTTATGAGGTTTGAGGTCACTTGGTTCAAGGTCAATGTCACTGAGGCAAATAATAGATTTTCTGTCACGCTTTTGTTACAGTTTCTAATAGCGCCTTCAATACTTTACCGATCTCTTATATATTTGCAATGTAGGTACCTTGCATGGACCTCTACCTTTTGATGAGGTTTGAGGTCACTGGGGTCAAGGTCACCGAGGCTAATAATATATATTCCGTCACGCTTTTGTTACAGTTTCTCATCGGGCCTTCAATACTTTACTACCGATCTCTTACATATTTTCCATGTAGGTACCTTGCATGGACCTCTACATTTTGATGAAGTTTGAGGTCACTGGGGTCAAGGTCACCGATGCTTATAATAGATTGTCCATCACGCTTTTGTTAAGTTTCTCATAGGGCCTTCAATACTTCACCGATCTCTTACATATTTGCAATGTAGGTACCTTGCATGACCTCTACCTTTTGATGAAGTTTGAGGTCACTGGGGTCAAGGTCACCAAAGCTAATAATAATAGATTTTCCGTCACGCTTTTGTTACAGTTTCTCATCGGGTCTTCAATACTTTACCGATCTCTAACATATTTGCCATGTAGGTACCTTGCATGGACTTCACCTTTTGATGAGGTTTGAGGTCACTGGGGTCAAGGTCACGGAGGCTAATAATATATTTTCCGTCACGCTATTGTTACAGTTTCTAATAGCGCCTTCAATACTTTACCGATCTCTTACATATTTGCCATGTAGGTACCTTGCATGGACCTCTACCTTTTTGATGAGGTTTGAGGTCATTGCGGTCAAGGTCACTGAGGCATATAATAGATTTTCTCAAAGTCATACTTTTTGTCACACAATTAAACCATATATCGACAAAGCATCATTGGGGAGCATCCATCAGTTTTACTGATATCCTTGTTTTAAAGCATTCGACTCTGCTTCACAGATTCTCCTTGCGTTTTTACCGCGTGTGTATTGGCTAAGAAGATCAATCAGTATCCACACAAGGTAGCACCTACTTTTTCGACGATAATATGTTAGTGTACTGTAGCCCGGTTGTATTGGGTTCGATATTTATTTATTACTGACAAACCGTTAGTATTATTATAGGAACGTCAATGTCTCATCATGCTAAGCTTGCATGGCAAAAATATTTGACGTCGCGCCAAAACCATAACATTTTGAATATGTATTATGCTATACAGATACTTTTGACGGGAACGAATATTCAAAAATTCGGATTTTCGTTAATCTGCCGAAGATTTGAATCCAAAATTCAGATTCGAATATTCAATCTCTATAGAAAAAAATAATGGTGTGCAAAAACAGACGTTTGTACAATTCCACAGTTATATTTTAGCATTCTTGGACGACTGTAGTGTGTGAGTCCATGTTTTGACAACACTTTCATCAATTAACGAGAAGATGTGTTGATAATTTCCATACAGCAGCATGTCATTGTCATTTGATAGTATATTGTTGGTTAGGTTGCATCCCTCCGAGATGGATTTTTTTTGCAAAATCGACGAAAGTTACCATGACGTAACAATTAACTATGCGGTATTGTTCCCTTAATTGAAAACACTTTCAAGCCGCATGACGATGACGGGTATCACTTATACCTGAAAAGTTTATAATATACGATAAACTGTTATATATTATTGATTCGCATTATCAGCTAGATTGGGCGTCCCACACATTGACAGTCTCTTCATTGTTATAGATCGCTTTTATGAGCAGCATAATAATACGTTGTCCAAAGAAGGGTATATACAGTGACTGTATTTATAAGTTCGATGTCTGAACGATAACTTATAAGGTTTCGGTGTAAAAGTTCCTTTGTTGAAGAGGAAATATTAACTACACATCATTCGCGCTATAGAAACTTTTATATAAAAGAAAATATATCATAGTTCGAAGCGGTACATAGATATTAATCGACACAAAATCCATGCTATCCAAGCTACTGAAATGACGATGTACGTGTCAGCATCTAATTCCCGCTCTTTTCTTGATGAGAGAACAGTTCGGTCAATACATGTGTAATTCAAGGCTAAATCAGCACTTGTGTTTCCTTCACGATAAATACTCGCTCGTTTTGTGCAGGTACAATGTATTTAACGTCTGGACGTGTTTCCGATGTCTGCCGTTATGCTGTTACACGATAGTGACGTCGATGTTCGATCATAAAGAAGATGCGAGGGTGTTAATGTTTTAAATCGTTGCTGCTTAAAGTTCACAGTCTGTCGTTCATCATGTCTTCGATCCCGTGACGACTTTTTGCAACTTGAGACCAATAAGTCTTTCCCAACAACCCCATACCAAGGCTTTCAGTGGGTTATATTGACTCAGATATGTGTTTCAGACTCTGTAATGCGTCAATGGATATGATGGCATTATATGACAGAATGATTTTTGAAACTGATATTGGAATCGCAAAACGTCTGAATGCTTTTTTTAAAGCTTGAGCCCGAGCGCAGGCAGATAGATACATATTAGCTTTTGTCTCTCATTGGAACCGTCTTTAAAAAGCACCTTTATTCAAGTCACACTGAACGGCGGAGATTACTCAATTCGTACTTTTTGCAGCTGTGGCGGATCAGGTGCTTGAAATGCCTTAAACTCGTTTGCAGGGTGAACACTACGTTAAGATTTTACGCACTGTCTGGTAGCCGGTATCCAGTACGTCTGTCTCATCTGGGTTTAAGTGGAATTGGTACCTGCCTGCAACTGGTTCTTTCTGGTGAGTCCAATACAATTGGGTGTCTCTTGGAAAGCAAATATTGACATTTTGTGACGTCAGATAATGGTGCATTATTAATATCTACTCACCTTCCTATAGTTCCATCATTGTCTATGAGTAAACGTAACTGCTTCATCAAAGGTATTCGTTGAGTGATCTTTGACATCGACAATTTCATCTCGTCTGGGTAAGTATTCTCTTGACACGATTTCAACCATCGTTTCTCTGCTATTTTCAATACTTCGGTAAGTCTTTATTGCAAGTTGTTACAATTGATCACGATGTTGAGAACGTATGTGATACTACGAAGTAGTTTTGAATAACTGATATACTTTCCTACGTTTTGTATCCGGTGGATGCCTTTATATAAATTACACGGCAGGCTGGCAACTATGTAGGATTTTTCAGTTTCAGTGCTTCTTGGCGTCGACACTTTTGAATATAGGTTTTCGTTTTCTTTCTTGACCTCCATTTAGAATTGTCGTTTGGGCTCCAATTTGGCAAGTCAGGTTCATTAATTAACCATGAAGATGTATAGCTCCACATGCTGTTCTGTATCAACGTCGGCAGGATTTCTATGTAAGTGCATTGATTTCTTCATCTCTTTCCACATACATAAGTTGTTTTGAAGTAGATAACTAACACATTACTATCTGACTGTCGGACAAGCAAGTGACGTTTGAGACATTTAGCGAGTGTTTCGCGTGAAGCACGAGTCTTACGCCTACTAATATTGCCTTCAACTGCAGTGGAAGTAACTTCAGGGCTTTAAAGAGAACTATTCGATTATTCGCAATCACAAGTCTTGCATTGTTCCTGGTGACAACGCATACTGTTGCTTCAAGTAGCAACTTACCAGATCATAAAGTTATTGGAATATCATTAATAGTAGAAGACTGTCAGCAGCTGTCGACGAAGAAAAAGAAAACAATCTCTTATCAGCTATTAGCTTTTTTAAAGCATTCGACTCTGCTTCACAGATTCTCCTTGCGTTTTTACCGCGTGTGTATTGGCTAAGAAGATCAATCAGTATCCACACAAGGTAGCACCTTCTTTTTCGACGATAATATGTTAGTGTACTATAGCCCGGTTGTACTGGGTTCGATATTTAGTTATTACTGACAAACCGTTAGTATTATTATAGGAAGTCAATGTCTCATCATGCTAAGCTTGCATACGAATTTGAATTGCTATCAACGAAATCTTATACCTTTTCATCTGCAGTTGGTGTTTTCACGTCCGCCTGTCGTCTGTCGACTGCATGTAATGCCTTGAAAATTTAATGGCGGTAACTGTAATCTAGATGTCTGCTGGAAGAGTTACATCCAACTTGTATTTACCTTTCCATATGTGTTGAAGTAAGAGTTTTGCACGCAATATTACTGGACTTAATAGAATTATGGTGTCGTCTACCTCGAAGTGTCTTTTTTTATTGTATCTGACTTGAGCAATTCTCGTTGCACAAATGCCATCGCGTCTGTTTCCGGTCTCCACCGCCTACGCAGTTCTTGGGTTATTTTTTCCGTGTTAATTACCCCTGCACATGTAGACATATCACGTATTTCGAGACCGTTGGGCGTTCAGGGCCTCAGATTCATACTTGCACACGTTATCAGTTCACGTACATCACGGAAGTAGGTCAGTAGCACGTTTTCAGAGTCAAAACTGGAAATATATTGTCAACGTAAGGTCTCTTTCTAAAGGATAAGCGGCTTTGTATGATTTGTTTGATCTCAGGACTTTGTATACAGTTGCATTTAGTATAAACACTGAGTACGTCGTGCTAAATAGCATGTGTATAGGTTGGTAGGGTCACTGAGCCGCAAGAAACGGGTAGCTTTATTTTTTTATTTTAATCCTAGGTGCAGTAAAGCTTTGTCGATGTCTTTAGTAACACCATTCTTCTTGAATCGGAATCGCACAAAAATAGATGTCAGTTCATTCAGTACTGGTGATGTAGATTCAAGAAAATCGTTTCGACTAGGAAATCAAGATTGTTACAATCCTACGTTGAGAAAGAATTCGAGTATGCAAACGTTTTAGGAAAGTTTATTCTTTCCTTTCCATTCTTTCAAATTTAGAAGTCCGATTGCACGATGCTCATTAAAATAATGAAACTCACAAATTTAAGCATATAATATATTAGCGTTGTAAAATAAGTATCATTATGTGCATAAATTGTTGTAAATATGTGTACATCACTAAGTTCTTACTATATGTATAATACTCTAATTGTTTCATTCTAGCTTTACTTTAATCTCTTTGAAAGTAAGAGCATTCAATACAAATAATACATAAAAGTTATCAATTATGGCTTCTCTTAAACACGTATGATGACTGTAATGTGTTTAACTTTTTAAGGATATGACGTAGTGTTTCGTTTGTATAGCAAAAAGTGGCGTCAAAATAGACCCGGACAATTAATGACATTGAAAGGTCTTTAACCCAAAGACTGTTTACAGCTGCAATCCAATACGATACGAACTGGTCCGGTAGATGAGTGTTCACGAATCGAGTGGTGGGCTATGTAGTGGAAGTACCTTAAGATGCAATAGAATGTACAGCTTTTCCTATAAAATCCCGTCTTTCAATGTCATATTTTTTTTTTACCTAACTTAATCAAAATCTCGGGCTCTAGGCTTGATAATCGTATTGTACAATCTGTCCTTTTTTTGTTATTCCAAAATTTGACGGATGATATCCAAGGTCTAATTTCCATGGATGACCTTCCTCGTATTTGCCATCTGTTTATTCTAAGTAATGATTATTAACCAAGTAATCTGCATTTGCCTGCTCTATTTGGAGTGATGCAACTACTCAAAAATAAATAGACACATTCTATGTTTTTTTTTATCTCGTGAACGTGACGTTATAACATTAAATATGTAATTCATAGGATATGTAACTTTGACGCATTGAGCCTCTGGTCCTCATAAAATGCATCCGATTTTGGATTGCATAGCGGTTGGTCTAGACCTGCGCAAAATATGATATTCAATTAAATCCAAACAATGGTCAACTCCAATCAGTAATAATATGGTATAAATGAAATTTTCGGTTACTGGATGAGCTAAGTTCGATTCCTACAGGTAAGGTTAACTGGATTTAATGTATTTTGTTGATTATAGGCGTTGCTATGGTAGGAATAATCAACACATACAGAGATATTATCTTTTTCTGATATGTTATCAGGTACACCGTGTGGTTTATAGATGTTGTAGACGTTGTTCTTGGTTCCGAACGTTGCTCTGTGTAATTGTGTCGCACCAGCTATCAGTATTTTTAAAATCATAGGCAAGGGTCTCGGTAATAAAAGACTCTACCCGCCTTCGTCGAACAGTATCTGTACATATTTCTGTATGTGACCGGATGTGACTTGCTACTGCCATGGATGATGTCAGGGATATGTAAGTGAAAAATTTGCATTTGTCCGGTTTTGACTGCGGTGCTTCCGGTACTGTCTTCTGTAATGTTTTACTCCTTTGATCTGAAGTATTTTGTTTTAAACCTAGTTATTTAAGCTCGATTGCATCTAAAGCCTATGGTTTACTAAAACGCTCTCGAGTCCGGATCCTGGGTAGAACCAGTACTTAGTATCTTTGGGTAATATCTTAAGAACGCTCCCACAGTGGGGATCGAACCCATGACCTCCCGATCGGTAGGCGGACACCATATCCACTACGCCACGGCGACCTTTTTACTACGCCACGGCGATCTGTAGTTTTTGTTTTGCAAATGCTTGTTTGGTGTTTCATTTTGCGTAACTGGAATATCCTATGCGAAATAAACTTGGCTAAACCATGATACCTGCTTTTCTTTCGCTTTATTAATCTCGACGACGTATCTGGACATTTAATGCAACATATTTGTTATACTCATCATATAATGCACATTGAGTTTCATTGCTTCTTCTTTGATTAAAAAAAGTCATCTTTGTTATCTGTTTTTTAAGTTTTTATTATGTGACGCTCCTGTGAAAATCGATGCTGTGGACATATTATCTTTGACTCCCTCCAAGTGGCCTTTACTTCCTTCTTCTAAAATACCAGCTTTTTTACAAAATACAAACCTAAGACTTGCTAGCCGCCAGTCACCATCGACGTGCTCGAGTTCATTTTTTTCTGAATTGCATCGGCAGCGTGTCCAAAATAACTGGTACTATTAAGTTTTAGTTGTTTTCCTGATTCTGTCCCATACATTTCAGCCTAGGTTTTATGCTTCCTTTTTGTCATAAAATTCTGAAACATGTTTTAGATGTATTACGTGTACTGCAATCGTATCAGGGCGTGCATAGTTGCATACGTAATTTTATGTTGTTATGCCGACACAGTTTACTTTAATGTAAATTGTTAATACATACCCTCTATTGTACGTGCACCTGTGCCCTAGAGTTGAGACTCCGGGGAGGAAAAGTTCTGGACATCCGTAAGACTATGTTTAAGATGTATTGTCGATTCAAATGTAACCCAGACACTTTGCCACTTTAAAATGTCGCCAATAAATGTAGGTAACACTTATTTAGTAAGAATATGTAAATGTGAGGAATTATTAAAGCTACTAACAGTCTTTTGCTGTTTGATTATGAATGGATTGGCGTTTATGTTCCACTGTCTCTTCTGCTCCTGAGTTGTTGAAGATTGCGAGGCCTGGTGAAGATCATACTGCGACCCGACGATGCGATATTGCGACCATACGATACCATGTTGCGACCCGACGACACCATGCGGCGACACGTCAGAACTTAGTTGCAAACCTGGGAGACCATGCGATATTCTTTGCTGCGTCCTACTAAAAGGTGCCTTCGATCCGGTGTTGCATGTTCGCGTCCCGGAAAAAGCAGATTGCGACTATGTGAACTCTAGAAAATGCGATTTTTTTTGTTGAGAGTGGGCCTACTTGGCCTGTAGTTTCGCAAGAACGGCATCATAGTCGATAAGTGAAAACGCTGCTTTATCTGTTATTTCGTAGATTTTTTCTAACTACAATTCTACGACAATTCGTTGTGCTTTACGTTGAGTGATGTGCGTTTGTAAATTGATCTGGTTCGTTTGCACACGGTACCAACTTCTCATCGATTATGTGTCAGTGTATTTACAACACGTTGTGTTCTGTTAGAACTCTATTTACTGACAAACCGTTAGTACAAACGTAATGACCTCAACGTCATAATGCGACGTAATGTGACACGGCACAAAAACGTCGGTGCGATTGTAGGCATGCTCTATATAATGTAAAATATAATGAAAATATTAGTGCTCCAAAACAAAAATTGCAGCAATTTGACACGAAACAAACATCAGCCAACCTCTTATCTCTTAAAAGAGAATGATCTCTTAAAAAGTTTGTTTCAAATTCTAGAATTTACATCATTCGCGAAGGCCTTCGGAAAATATCAGCGCAAAATTATTTGTATCCTAAAAACATATATCATATAAACGCATAAAGCTAAAAAATTTACTTAGAATTGTATACTTTTCAAATTGTTTTTCATGAGCAGCACGATGATTCCATTTATTTGGCACTTGTTTTATTTCGCTCAAAAGGATGAACAGACGTGTGAGGTGTATTCTAAGAATAGTTAAACATAGGTCTTGTTTCAACCTTTGTAGCGCATTATCGATTGTTTTTGCTGATCAAGTACTTGGTCGAGGACATGGTGCTATGTTGTTTTTTGAACCGTCAATTACATGTTTTTAGCGCGACTGAAACCGAGATTATAGATGTTCTTAATGGATTGGAAAATTGGTCCCATGTTTACTATATGAGTTGTTTGTTGGTTGTCTATTGGTGGTGTCATGGTTGATCTCAAAATTGTCATGTCTGACGGGCTTCTGTCATTTCTGTTCCCTCATGTTTGGGTTTTAGAGGTACATTTAGGCATCGTTTCGCTTTAGATAAGGTTGTTGATAGAAAGGATATAGCTACGGACATAACCTTGTGTATACAGGAACAGTTAGGATGGGACAGGTGCCGACTATGTATACTTCCAGGACACCATCTTGTGTTCCAAAAAAGAAAGGTACATTTGATATCATGAAGTCTACTTTCTGAAACCTTATCGACGGCCTTCTACAAATACAATAATAATCAAATTCAAGCAATATGATCCAAGGTTTGTTTATATACACACAATATTTTACCACTGCTCCTATGTGAAAAAAGATTGTCGTTGATTGAAATTTATCATCTTAAGGGGTGTCAAACAATCTTTTCGTGGATATAAGTTTAACAATAATAATAAAAACAATGCGGGTACTATTTTCACACCACAAACCCACTTAATAACTTAGTAAACTTGAAAAAATACAAACATTTTGAAGAAATCATTGTTTAACAGTGGGGGCAGATGAAAGAGTCTCCCCTTCGCAACACAACCTTCTCATGACAAAAAGAAAGGTGTACCCAGTGACCGCATTTATCGCACTTCCCCAATTGACAATTTTCAAGTGTGGGCGATCATTTAACCCTTCTGGCGAAAACCGTTCACAGACGCAACAAACTTCTGTGTCTTCCACATCAGACCACTCGTTAGACTCTGACAAGTCCATCTTCTCTTGCTGAAGGCCACTGGTGCTAGGTTTGGGGCTTATGTGAGAGGCCACGGGTGTCGGCTTTTGCTTTTTCGTGCCTGCCGTAGACATGACGGAGCTTGGTGGCAGGTTTTCCTTCTGTGAAGCATAAACCTCCATTTCTTCGAGAAATTCGTCACTGGTGATATCTTTGCCAGAGGGGTTAGGCTTCTTAATGAAAGGCGGCGACTTTTTCTTCTGGCAGTTGCATGAGCAGGAACATGTTGCGTTGACGGTTAGCTTCCGTTCTAGATATGCATCCACCGCATGTTTTCCGCTCTGGATGGCCCTGCACTTCAAGACAGGTGTCTCATCTCGAAAGGCCTCGCATGGCATGAGTTGAACATCGGAAATGGCGTGCTTGTTCAACGGAACGACGCCAGTTTTCTTGAAGGCCAAAACAATGTTCCATGGGCTCATTGCCTTCAAGTAGGCCTTACATGCAATGCGGGCCATGGCATATCTCGTGACAGCTTTGCCTATATTTTCTTTCATGAAGCTTGCACACTCGCTGTAATAATACCTCTTAAATGGCCCAAAGACAGCGACATCAAGAGGTTGCAGCAAGTGGGATGAGTGCGCGGGTAGGCAAAACAGGTGCAGGTTTTTAGACCTCGCCCATCTGGTCAGTTCTGGTGTCGTATGTGTAGTGTGGCCGTATAAAAGAAGTAGGATTGGCTGGTTTTCGTCGGTTCTGGCTGCGTACTTAAGGAAATGGTTTTCAAGGTAGTCCTTAAAAACGTCTGTCGTTGACCATTCGGAATCCGACATTGTAGCCCGTGCGCCCGGTGTCGCACCTTCCATCAGCTCTTCGTTGTATCTCTTACCTGCGGATGAAAACGCGCCGTATTTTTTTAGTTATCTATTAGCGATGTTAGATGGTGTTATTAAGTTTTATGTTCAATGACTTATCGAGAACCCACATTTTTTACATACTCCTTAAGAATATTAGAATATTGTATACAAATGAAACAATTAATACGAACGTTTGTAAATGAATTACTTTTTGTGTAATTCCAATCCCTTAAAGGTTTTTGTATGTTTACTGTTCATTGAAGTGTGGATGCTTTGCTCTCAAACATCTGAGGTCGCGGTGGTGTAGTGGATATGGTGTCCGCCTTGCGATCGGGAGTTCGTGGATTCGATCCTTACTTGGGGAGTGTTCTCATTATATTCTCAATAGACACTGGTTCTTCCCAGGAAACGGACTCGAGAGTGTCTCTATAAGCCGAAGCTTTCGATGCAAAAGCTAAAATAAATATGTGTAAACTAAACCTTTAAACACGAAATATGGGGGTATACAGGCTCCAGCAGCATTAGCAGCAGCAATCACCGTTGTTGTAGCGGAACGTGGTGAGGTCACAGCATGGGCCTTTTCCTTTGTCGGTGCTATAATATTAGGGGGTCGGTGTTCGGGGCTTATGCCTGTTTCGTCCATGTTGTATATTAGTTCTGGTCTATCTTGGAGCATGTGGAGAGCTACCGCCTTCTCTAAATTTAAAAAATAAGCCCCAATATGTTCGGGAGTGGTGGCTTTAGCCCTGGTTGTCTCGAGGGATGAAGGTTTTAGCGAAGACACCCTGTCACCCCATCGCTTCAAGAAGCTATAGAGCCAGCAGTTGCTGAGCGGCTTATCCGACGGCCGCTTTCCCAACTTGTATGCAAGTTCGCCGGCTAATCTTTGCATGCTGGTGTTTGAGTAGCCGTAGCCTAGTCTAGCAGAATTTTCTGCATGTTCAACTAACCCAAACTCTTCTTCCGATGAGAACAGCGTCTCCTTTCCATAAGTATCACTGTCAATTCGACCATTCACCCTATCTCGCAGGGTGTTGTATGGAATGCCATATTCTTGGGCAGCCCGACGGATCGATCGTTGTTTATTATTTACCTCAACCTCTGCTTTTAATACGTTTTCTGGCAAATAATTCTTGTACTTGGAATAGAATTTTCTTGGGCACTATTATTAAAAATAAAAAATGAATTCAAATAAGATGAAATGAATTGACGCTGTCTTAGCGCTTAAATTGGATTTTAATTAACTGTGTCGCTGTAAAAGGCAATGCGCACAATACAAATACCCCCATGTGCGGCCCCAAATACGTCATGAGCTTTTGCATCAACTTGGTCACGTGACTTGCAAAACAAGTCGACATGAATGTGGGTCAAAAAATGTAAACATTGGATTTTAAAGCATACTATAGCTTGAATTATTGATTTGAAGGTAAGATTTACGTGTAGGATAGGGTTTAAATAACAGTACATACCGTTTTAGTGCGCATTTTTCAGTTTTCACACGAGCAACAAACTTTCTTACTAACTTGCAAAGAATTCGGTCACGCGCGTTGCACGGATGACATGCAAATTAACACGAATACAAAAATAACGAATGTATAGGAATGGTCGAATGTATAGGAAAGAAGGCTATATACATTATCGCTAGAGACAAACCTTGCCCAACTTTTCTTTTAAGCAAAATGGTATTTACAGCCATGAGTTACATCTCGTCATTCCCAGTTCATACTATTTGGTGATATTGTAAATATATATAATTATATTTTTTGTCAGTTAAAATGTTATCGCAGCTTTTATTTACTATGTTATGTTTTTGTGATGTAGCAATTGACACAAAAATAATTATTTCTTCTAGAAATGGATGGACGAACGATTAGCCTGGAACCCAGCCACGTATGGAGGAATACAAAACGTCTTTGTGCAAAGGACGCATATCTGGAAACCAGAATTAGCTGTTGAGAGTCTGTATGTGTATTCTTACAATCAGTTCAATAAAAAAATCACACGTTAGCCGACGTTTACCTCCCAATATTTACGTTGATAACGAAATAACGTGTACCGTCATTCACAAATTTAAGGGTATGAGGCGAGATATATAGGAATGCAATTGTCTGTCTATCAGTCTGGTCTCTTGGTTTTCTGATTATTACTTAATAATACTTTAACCTTTTAAATAATTTGTGTGCACGTGTTCACTTTCGTTATGTACGGTTGCACGGGTCAAGTACTTTGTCAAATTGTCAATATAATTGTATTAGTAAACGATCAATATAAATTGGATAAATATACAATTAACACTAAATTTTATTTTCGAAAGTACGTATAATCCTGACAATCGCATATTTCTTATTTATATACTATTAGTGTTATCGTTTTGATTTTAACTGCAGAGCGTTCGTTAGAACACAGATCATACCCTGTGTTATTATGTAGCTTGAATTTTGAACGGTTTATGTTAAAGCCGTCGTACACTTTCTTAAGGTATGAAGATCTAAATGCTAACGACGAAAGCAGAAACGTTCGATACGATTACACCGGGAAGGCTACGTGGCAACAACGGCGACACTTCAAATTATATTGTAAGGTAAGGGTCGTAACTAATGCAATGCGTTTTTGTGATATATACATACATGCTTATACGTGGGGCTTGTTCAAAACGTTCGTTGACAGGCTTTATAGTGTCAATACCTGATGTCTTACACAAGTGAATTATATAGTATTATTAAAAGAGCTAAATGGCATCATAATAGGTAACCCATACAATACTCACAAATAATACTTTATTTGATTTTTATTTCTATTTTTTAATGAAAAAAATATATATCTGATATTAACTGTAAACAAATTATGTGTTGCTTATCGTACTGTTTAAAAGATTTTGTTCTTAAAAGGTTTACATAGTTTGTGCATTGACTGGTCGATTTCTGTAGTTGTTTTTTTTATCAAATTTTTTGTTAAATCTTAAATTATTGAATTCAAATATTTGTAAACTATAACAAGTAAACATATAAACAATATCATGTCGACATTTCGCATGATTTGATTACTTAATGTGACCAATATGAATTTAGACATGGATTATATTTTTAACTCAAGTTGTGTTTCTTCCGCCTGAGTAGTAACGCACTTCGCGTTTATATATGTATTGCTGCAATTTCAATATATTAGGTCGTCTGTGGCGTGTGTGAAATTTCAAGTTCTGTCCAGTCGCATTATAACTTTTAGTAAGTTATACTTTGTGTACGTTTAAAGTTTATTTGAATAAAATTCCAAGCTGGTAGCTCACCCCTAAATTTGCTATCATTAAAATTTTGTACAATTCTGCTTGTATTGTTTTAAGACCATTGGTTTCACCGGATGGGACTGTAGTTTACCCTCTGTGTAAGGATTATGTTAATAACAGAGGTCTAAAGTCAGGTCACTGTTACTGAAAATCAAACAGAACTTAATACCATAATAAATGATAAAATGTATATAAGACATAAGCATGAAACGTAATACATCATTTCGGCTATATAGTGTCCATTTGTCTGTCTGCCAATGTATTTCTCTGTTCATTTATATGTCCGTCTGTCTCTCCGCAAAATTGAGAACTCAAAAAGTTGTGATAATAAAACTGTGTATACATTTTAAAATGTATGGCAAAATTTTGAATGAAACCCTGAATTTCTGCAGAGGTCAAAAAGAGGTCAAGTGATAGATACTTAAAGTTGATACAGAGGTGAATGAATGACTTTTGTATGATCCCCGAAACGAGATTATATTCCAAATGACTGTATAATCATGATTTGAACTATGTCCAATCTTCATGAGTTGCTTATAACATGTTTTCTATTGATATCTTGGCTGAGTGCAACAACGGTTCCGGTCTGTATAAAAAATGGCTTTCATGGGTCGGAAGGGGACAGTCTTCCTGTTATTTCTTTTATGAAACTAAGTTTTGCAAAACCATCATGAAAGTTGCCAAGAACATTTAATCTAACGCTATCTTGACTGAGTTCGAATATGTTTACAGTCCATCCAGTCCACCCTGTCCTACCAGAGGCAGGGCATTATTTTGGTTTTTGACTGTAGTAAAACAAGTCACATATTTGATCCGCTCAAATGAATTTTTCTCAGAGCTTTAAACTATTGTGATGATAATGATAATGATTATGATGATGATTCACAAGATTATTCAACGATGTCGATGAGATATATGTCATATGTGTGACATATTTAGTTGAAAATGCGACGCGCATCAAACGAAAATGTTAAATAAATTTTTTAATATGTATGTCTTAAGATGTTAAATCACCCAAAACGAATAGGCTTTTGGATTACTATTGTAGATAAGAAAAGAGTTTTATCCGTACCAAAGGCAAACCTGCACATTGGATGTGGTTGGGTCGAGTTATAACATTTCAGAAGTTAATCTTAGATTCATTGACACTGCCATCGACACACAATTCATGCGGTAAGTCACGAGTTTAACGTATTTAGTTAATTATATGTGTGTGCCTCATTGATCAGAGAATATTGTGGATGTTACTGTTTAAAATATAGTTTTATATGTTTAAAGAAACGCATATTCTTATGGTTTCCGTGCATATTCGTACGTTCTTTGTGAACATATTCATATAACTCAGCATGTGCTAAAATATATTATAGCATATAACAACTACAAATTGAATCTTGAAATCACAAAGACCGTCTTGCAAAAAATAACAGGCTGTATTTCTATAGTGTTTCAATATTTTATTTTCGACATTTCGTATGAATGGAAGACGTTTTAAACTTAGTGTTATAATAAATAATTTAAAAAAGTAACATACGTATTTCCTGTATTTTGTTTACTTAATTATACAATTTACGATTACAACTGCTTTATTTCTGCGTAAGGTAAATCTAAATTAAACATCCAATAGTATTACATAAAAAACATATAACTACTACGCATTCGTTTTTTTTCACGAAATGCAGCGTTCAATACCTCTAATCATTTTGACAGCTAACAAAAACACCTTTTAATAGGATCATATATCCTAAGCATTCGTATTAAAATTTACGAAATATGTTAAAGTTCGACACCTAACGATTGTATGTGTTTGATGTATGTGTTTATCACCTGATAGAGTTTCTGGCGTTTCATTGTTTGCTATATTGATTTGTTTAGCAGATAAGAAACACAACTCGAAGGAACATGTTTTGATTCGTACTTTTCATTTGATTTTTATTTCAAAATAAATATCCACTAAGGCCGGGGAGTGTCGATTTATCCTCCGATTACAGGAATTATATTAAATGAAGCTATGGTAGGTTAAAGACTTAAGGAATAAAATTTGCCAATTTACTTGTGCTGTGAACATTGCAGGAAGACTGTATTACATATTTCGAATGTTTAATTAACAATTGTATTTGTTCAGCGAAGCCGAAGACTTTAAAGTCACAGAGACTGGAAAGAACAGCTCGACAGTGGTTGTAAGATTCGATAATGAAACAATGTTAGAATATCCGAAATTGGAATTTTGGATCAATATAGGTAAGCCTACAATTCTTTTACTACAAATGACCGATTCAAAAGGTAGTAAACTTATTTTTACCTCTCCGTCGGTCGGTCATTCCTAATACATGTTCGTTTTTTGTACGATATGTAGATTATCCTTTTATCTATGAATGCTGATATTGGTAAACGGTTACCCCATTGTTGAAAATAACCATAAAGAAAACGAAATCGTGCACTTAATTGACTTCCACGATTAGCTTAAGGTGCTTTCTTAAAGTATATGTCATACGGGTATTGGCCATACTTGTGACATTGGAAGGAAATCTCGCCTAGTACTTTGCATATGGACTTATCATGGTACAGAACGTTTATTTTTTAATATGTCTTGATGCTTTGAGAAAGATTCAGCAGGTTCGTTCCTCGCATGTCTGTAATTTGGACGTATTTTATGATTTTAATACGTGTTTGTTATTTCTAACGTTTCGATAGTCGATCTGTTGTACTCGTTTTCACATATCGTAATACGAACTTCTTGATTGAGTGGTTCATAAAAATTATTTCTTCGACTGTTCTAACACGACCTAATAATCGAGCTTGTCAGTTGTTAGTTAATGGCCTTAGTATGTGCGCCAAATACTGGTAAACCGCTTGAATCGACTGAGCCAGTCATTATTGTATTTACATTTTAATGCGTGTGTATTTGATGGCACAGTACACAGGTTAACGATGCGAGGTTGGGAAAGTACACTTTCGCGATCGTCCATCGTGTGTTCCTTATTTTGACATGTGAATATAAAATGACGAGAACGCGAATGCACGATTCACGAGCATGAGATTACGATGTGCGTTCGGGATGGTATTTTTGCAACGTCGCGTTTGTATTGTTTTCCCGCTTTCTCGGACTTCATTGGTCATTATAGCTTTATGTTTCGCGGATTTTTTAATTACCTTAAAACAAACGAATAACTGCGAGACATCGTTAACCACGTCTCGGGTTATTTGAACATAATCGACCAATCAAATAAATATCTCACGCGCTGTTTGGTAGCGGTTCGGATGCATTAAGTATGTCAATTATAGGCATAATTTTGCAGTAATAAAATTATTTAAATTAGGCGTACTTCTTTGTTTCAGTTTTCATGAATACATAATATACGGTGAAAACCCTATAAACCGGACATTCCCTGACCATGGTAAAAGCCCGGTTTAGATGATTTTCCGTTAAGAGGGGCAGTAACTTATCACAGTGTTTGATGAGTAGCTGTATAGTTCCCATTTGAAACACATATAAGTACAAGTTACTGTTTACATCATATTTTGTTTTTAAAAGTATTTTGTATGTTAAACAATGCAGCGAGTCGTTAGTTCAGTGAACATTAAATTCACTCAACACGTTCAATAATATAGCAAGCACAAATATAATAGTCTGATTCAGTTGCAACCTATAATTATCACTTTAATTATGATCTACAACTAGACAATTAACGTTATTTAAAAAAATCTATTCAACACATAATGTATGCATTTTAATTAATTAAACAACCCGCTGTTTGCAAAATTTCTGTAATTGGGATACACTTTTCACTCGCCTTGGACGTGGCAGCAGTAGGAACACTATGCGGTCCATAAACATTATCATCAATTCCCGACCTTATCATTATAGTTTTTTATCAAACGGGCGATAAACTTTGATAATGTTTAATTCCTTAATCACGATTCTGGCAATTAAGTTTACCTTATTCAACGGAAGAAAAGGAAGAGACCATTAAGCCGATAAACTAAGTTTTAACAATCTCACGCATTCTGCCCTTATGAACTCTTTCTTTTCATCTGGCAATAACTATCATTCTCTCTGAATCAATGAAGTGAACTAAAGGTTATCTTGTTATTATCATGTCCAAACCTTATGATATATTTTAAAACCTAACCTCGTCATTGGTTTAACAGTGTTGTTAACGTTATCCGAACATTGCTTATTAGTCGGCCCTGCTTTCAAAGGATCTTATATACACTAAGAACAAATATTATCTGCATTGCGTAAAGAAGCAAACACTGGCTTCATTAGTTTTGTACACAAAAGCGGACAATTTGTTTTTTCCTTAAAGTCAACAAACCGTAGAGTATCTTCATAAAATAGTTTTTGTATTTCTGCATCAATTGTCATAGATTAAAGCTCATTTAATTTTCTATTTTGCAAATAGGGTCGAAACGGTTTTATATCATTCACAAATTAAATGTTCCAATGTTCTTTTATGTCCAATATTTTTATGTGTGACGTTATTGTTTTGCCATGAACAATACATCTGCTATTTAAAACATTTTCACTTACAGTGCTTACATTCTGTAGTTGACCTCCACTTGGCGAGGTAGGCTTTTTGAACCTTAATCGTACTTCATAGTAACTCTTTCCATGGCATCTGCCCGTAGCTTCTAGCCTGTAGCTCGGCCTTTAAATCCAGGTCTTCCAGTAAACCTTCCTCTTCCAATCAGTCCAGATATCGTAAACCCGATTTTTGTGGAGTCCTCTATCCTTATGGCCGATTTGTGATATCATTTCGAAAAATTTATTTTGTGGCAGACAAAGAGTGTGTAAATAAATAGGTATACTCTAGGTTTTGTTCCGGACGCATTGCGATATCGCCTTGTCATGTTTATTTCATAGTTTACATGTCACATACGCGTAAAGCATCAGTTTAGCCATCCAAAAACTGTTTCTCCTTTACCATCAATGTTTTGGACTTCTCTTGATCACTCCCTACAAAGAGTGTCATTCCTTTTGTCAAAACTATACCATCTTTCCCTACAGAAGTTGCGATCTGCTTCATTTTTTAAAAATGTTTTTACTCTGTGGAGACATAACATACCATAATAATTTGCTCATTTTTTCCCGCAATCCATCAACATTCTTTGGCCGATGACAATTTTTTCTCTACCGGTTTACTCTAGCACATCCTTCCTAAACAACTATGTTATATTGTTCGCCATTATCCATCAATCTTTACAAACCTCTGCAGCCAGCTAAAAAATGTCTTTGCCAAGCAGAACAAATGTACGTGCCGTTTTGCGGCATTTTCAATTGCCTCGATCTGTTAACCAAGGCCGCGACTAATGAATGCTAATCAAGCTTTCGAATATTAAATTATTGCTGAGGGCGTTATTTCTACTAGCCTCATTCTCCCCAACAAGCGAAGTTTGTTTAGCCGAAGGTTTGCCTTGCGTTTACACTTTTGTTCTGTCTCGCCACGAGAACGTTTTTATCGTCATTTTTTTCGTCCGCTATAATGGAAAATTTTGCACCAGGTGCAAACAACTTTTATGGACTTTAATCGGCGCAACTGCGTTGTCAGCAACCAAATAAAATGTCGATCCGTAGATAAATGTCTTCCATCCAAAATATGTCTTAAACCCCCCCCCCCAAAATCAGATATATAAACACAAATTCAGTCATACAATTGCTAAAAAGTCAAACTGCGTGTGATTACAAATGTTAACTCAGCGAAAAACGAAAGCACACTGATGCGCATTCCTAGCTTATGTACGACCTCACTTAAATACCGTATGAACGAGATAAAAGTTATGATAAGAACATTAATTAAAATAGTTTGAATTAATATGGTTACAAAAAGTTATAAATAAAACAACGGTAGGATTTTTATAAATTGATTGCCATTGCAGAAAATGTACAATATAACACTCAAATTGTCTCTGTTCATATGTTGATAGTCATTTGTAACAGTAAATCCATTTAAACATAAACAAATTACAATAACTTATTATAAGTAAGGCATTATAACTTAATCAAATATTTCCTGAAAAAAAGTGTAAGTAACTGAATGTTACATAACGTAAAAAGCACAGCATTGGTTTTAAAATTTGAGATATAATAAAGTGAACTTTATTTAAAATGATATATCGCTTTTTGGGCTACCTACACAAGAGCGATATATTGTATTAAATATTTCTTGCGTCGCCGAGACTGTCGCGCAAAATATCCTGCGTTTCCGCGACTGTCGCGAAAAATATTCTGCGTCGCCGCGACTGTCGCGAAAAATATCGTGCGTCGCCGCGACTGTCGCGAAAAATATCGTGTATCGCTTCGTGTATTTTATGTCGCCCTTGATGAAAGAAGGCCGATATTATAGTTGGCACTATCCGGATTCCGTAATAAACCGAGTACAAATTAATTAATGTTCATAATTACTTATATATAAATTGACAAGGATATATGTTTAAAACTATTCAGAAATTTGAACAATGGAGTTAAATTTCTATAAATTTTAAGATAATATATCTTTATAATCTGTATCACTTCCAATAGGACAGACAGACAGACAGTTTATTCGGACTTATACAAAGTACATCGTCTTCATACTTACATATACACATTTATTTCTGTCACGTGAATAGGTATAACAACAAAATATTACATAACATAGAAATAGTCATGTAAGAGTACAAATACAAATAAACACAATCAATTGCAAGAACACATAGGTTCTGACAAAGCGGTACTGAAATGTATGAAACAATATTATTATGAATCGAATTTTTTATAACAAAAGATTCTTTGATATATTTACATAAATTGTAAATAACTGTTTTTTTTTTTTTTACATGAAACTTACAAATTGTGGTATAGGTTTATAACAACAAATCATTACATNTTGCACATTTAACTTCCTCAACAGATATAGGTAAGTCAAGTTCTGGAAAAGCAGAATTTTCTAAGTTAAAATCATTATTTGAACAGAAATCTTCTGCTTCAGTATTGCAAAAATCAGACATATTGTTACTAAGGTTTTCAAAAAACTTTGTAAATTCTTCTAAAGGTATTTTATTTTTAATTACGTTATTTTTCGATTTGAAAAATCGCCAAAAGTCCCTTGGTTTGTGTTTTCTTAAGTTTTCAATCTCCAACATTTTTTTCCTATAACAACAGGCTTTTTTCTTACGAATTAAATCTTTATAATGCCTTTTACTTGTACACAAACGTTCTCTATTTATATCTGTTTTACAAGAGTTAAAAGTACGTAGAGCTTCGTGATATAAATTTCGTGCAGTATTGCACTCGTTGTCAAACCATTCTGCATTCTTTATACAATTATCTACATTGAAACTAGGGTTTGTTTTATAAACACATGTTTTGGAAAATAACGGATCAGCAATACTGCGAATGGTTTCAGTAAATCTATTCAACACATTATTAATTGACGTTCTGCATGAATAATCTACATGTTGTACAATTGTATTAAATACAGGTAACATAGAAATAATTTGTGAGCGAAATTGCTCACGTAATGTATCGTCCCATTTATACTTGACATCGGTGAATGACTGGTAATCGGACGGGACATTATTACATAATAGTGAAAAATGTAACGGGGCGTGATCGCTAAATTCGTTAAAATCATGCACGATAAAATCAGATATACTTGAAAAGCTGTATTCGTTTGCTAGCAAATAATCAATTACAGAAGAACCGTTATTAGAATAAAAAGTATGTTTACAGCTATTTCCAACTCTACCATTAACAATGCGTAAACATGTGGATTTGCATAGGTCTAATAATTTTACACCGTGGCTATTTAATGTACAATCGACTGAGGCCCTCACAGAGGTGTTATCTGGACAGTAATTAGCGTCATCATATTCAGTATTAATTCTATCTTGTATAATCTAATCACACTTATTGCTAACTCTGCTATTTAGGTCGCCAGTAACAAATATTTTACCAAATTCAGAAAAATAAGTTATATCATTTTCTAACATTTCAAAGAGATCTACATTAAATGTATTATACACCGGAGAATCATGTCCCCATATTTAAGTGGCACAAATATAAAAATCATCTGGGATATTAAAAAATGTGCAATCAAATTTTAACCAAATTATTGTATCATAATGATTTTTTACAATTTTAATGCCATCAGCTAATTCTTCTTTAATATAGACAACAATACCACCACTATTGCTTCGAGCTTTTCGATGTTGGAATTTTCTAAAAAAGTTAAAAGACACATATCCACTCAAATCGATTTTACTCGAACTACTCGTCCAGGATTCAAACAAAAAACATATATCATAAGAACTCAAAATATTTACAAAATTGGAAGATGATTTTTTACTATCGGTTAGACCGTTAACGTTCCACGACAGGATTGACACTTCACCACCGCCGTGATCCTACGCGCGTACAGCAATTTTATAATATTTATATTGGCTAACGAAAACGCGTTTGTAGGGCGCAAAACGTTTCATATTGCTTAAGAGGGTTTCAGATATAATATAAATGACTATTATATAATTATATTCACATAAAGTTCACACTGTTACTTTTGTGCATGTCTTATATGATTTAAACAAAAACACGAAATGCACGTTGAACCGTAGAATCGAATAACTAATAACTCAAAACGATTTTCCTATCGTCAAATATACGTTTATATAAAATATTTATGTAATATTAAATATTTATTTATGGCCGGATTGAAGTATAAGCAGCGAATAGTTGTATATACCAATCATATACATTTTAATTGCTGATCACACATACACATTATTATAAAATAATATTATATCAAAAGATATATATACAACATGATGCATATGCTTGATGACGTAAACATATCCACTTTTTGTCTCCACTATTTGTTGAAAAACCTGACATTGGACAGGCGATATAATTGCAGCGATATTTGAACAGTACAAATATCGTGTGTCGCCGCGACTGTCGCGCAAAATGTCGAGTATCGATTCGTGTGTCTAGTGTCGCGGTCTGAAATTAGACCGCGATACATTCGGATAGTATGGGCGATAATTGAATAATAAAATATCAGGCGACGACGCGACTGTCGCGCAAAATATCGTGCGTCGCTTCGTATGACTAGTGTCGCCCTTTGAACGTGAGACACGACACACGAAGCGATACACGATATTTTTCGCTACAGTCGCGGCGCCGCACAATTTTTTGCGACAGTCGCGGCGCCGCACGATATTTTTCGCGACAGTCGCGGCGACGCACGATAGTTTGCGCGACAGTCTCGGCGACGCACGATCTATTTAACACGATATATCGCCTTACTTACACAAGGGCGATATATCGTGTTTAATATATCGTGCGTCGCCGCGACTGTCTCACAAAATATCGTGCGTCTCCGCGACTGTCGCGAAAAATATCATGCGTCGCCGCGACTGTCGCGAAAAATATCGTTTATCACTTCGTGTGTCTAGTGTCGCCCTTGATGAAAGAATGGCGAGATTATGGATGGCACTACCCAGAATCTGTACATTACTCCATGAATTCTACTTTCGTTTTCACCGGAAGTTCACCTGAAGTGAATAAATATTGACACAGCGTTGCCGTCGCTTATTCGAAGTTGACTTTGTTGATTTTTTTATTGTTAAAATTTAATGACAAAAACTGTTTTTAAATTTTTAATAGTGTACATTGACAATAGAACGAGGAACATAATATTTATGATTGAGAAGATTGGACGTACCGCCCATGTACGTAAAATTAGCTCCACACAAGTTACACGTTGCCGACTTCTTATCGGATGATCTCGTGAAATATTTCCAAGCATCGGAAGGTGTAGGTGGCATTTTGATTTGACAGAGATTTACTTCATTCGTGTAAGTATCAATGATAATATTTTCAATTAAATTGTTGCGAAATCCCAAAAACATTTCTTTAAGTAAAGAACCTGATATAATATTGAGTAATTAATTAAAGTTTGGACCATACGGTACGCAAATACTCATAAGAGGAATTTAGAGGTTGAGTAAATTATTTTCTAAAATCTTTTTTGATTGGACAACGTGATTGTAACCATACGATACGCATTTACTCAATTTAATTAGATCAACAACAAAAAATTTCGATTGGAGAACGCGATTTACTTCAATCAAAAATCGTTTGCATAAGTTCTTATTTGTTTTTTAAACCAAGGCGGCTTTTCCTTTACTCATTTAATCTTTGATCATTTTAAATGGTATTCGAGTAATTAGATCAAGTGCACCTATCATAATTTTGACACAAAGTGGCTGTCTGTGGTCAATTAAAGTTTCCTAAAGGTAGGCAATTAGCGGAATTTATGACAGGTATACCATCATCACCATAGCGACTCATTATCGCGCCTACTGGAATAAATACTATGACACGAGGAACAATTTTTTTAACAATGTTTGAAGCAAATTTCACGAATACAAAGTCTTTGAAATTACTCTTTTTTTTTCTTCCGAATATTCGATCCGGAAAATAGTATTCGAATTTCATTGCGGGACCGAATATTCGGATGTTCGGATATGCGTTGACATCCCTACTTAAAACACAAATCTTACTTACCACAAAATATCTTAGTGATAAAGAAGTATGTTTCATCAAAGCAGAATTAAACTTTTAAACACAAGTACTAAGTAATGTCGAACTTGCAACATACAAGAAAATAACAGCTTATCTTAAAAATGATTTGTCGCTTGTTTATTTTTAGTTATCTCAACAATTTACGTTCATGTTTATGGTCTTACAAGTTTGATTTGTCTTACGTACGTATGGGTATAGGAATTTCAATGGACATGCCGTTTTATGTGCAATTAGAATGCGGGAATAACGTTTAAAAAATAAACAACGATTTAAAAAATTCTCAAAACAATTGTACCTTATTTTAATTAAAAGTGTTTCTGTTTAATTTCGACAAAAATAGCTCAACCTTACAAATATCGTGATTAATATAACAATCTGACGTATAAACGAAGTAATTATAAACACTCAGAAGGCCCTCGAATCCATTTTTTTTAAACTTTAAATAAAGCTAGTATTTAAAATTATCATCTCCCATTGCTGTCAAATTTAACAATCGAAGACGATTTTAGCAAAATAATGTTTAGGCATGTATATTCATTGGTCTTGCCCCATGTGAATTACCATCTTCGTTCGTAGAAAATCTTCAATCAATAGCAGTTTATTCCGTGGTTAAATCATTTTAACTTTGACAGGAACGTTTAACATTTTACTCCTGCTTTTTTTAACCCATAATGTTATTTCAATTTCAACATGAAAGTAATGGTGACACTAAACCATCTTAAAAAGCGTACTATTTTTATACCATCTGTGATAAATTAGAGAGGAGATTATGCACTTTTTGCTTGAAATTGTTATTAAGTTAAAAACGTTCAGATATGTTTTAGTTTACGTAAATGAATAGCAAGAGGATTTATTTTAACGTTACGCAAACATCATCTTAAGCGTCAAATAACCTGACGACGTCACAAATACGCACACACGTGCGAGCGCTCAAACACACACACGCACACACACACGCGCGCGCATACGCACACACACACACACAAACACACGCACACAAACACACATCAAATCAAACTTCAAACATATCACACCAAAAGCTACAGGAAGTAATGCGTTGTGATTACTACCCAGACAACGCCTTTGTTAGGGCCTCAGTAGATAGCTCACTTAATAGTCATGGAGTAAGATTACTCGATTTATGTAAATGTACATGTTTACGTATTGTTAAGGGAAGAGTGGGCAATCGTCGTAAAGAAATATTTATTCACATAACGGTACTTCTGTTGTCGATTATTTATTGACAAACGAATACAGTTTTTCTTATATATTAGATTTTACTGTGCACGATTTTCGCGTATTTAGTGATCACGCCCCGTTGCATTTTTCGTTATTATGTAACAATGCCCCACCTGATTATCAGTCTTACACCGATGTCAATTATAAATGGAATGATACGTTATGAGGGCAGTTTCGTTCAGGTATTATTTGTATGATACCTGTTTTAATACTATTGTTCGACATATTGGTTATTCAAGGAGATCGTCAATTAATGAAGTGTTGAATAGATTTTTTGATACTATACGCAGTGTTGCTGACCCGTTATTTTCTAAACAATGTGTTTATAAAACAAACACTAGTTTCCACTTTAGTAACTGTATAAAGAATGCTAATTGGTTTAATCGAGAGTGCAATAATGCACTTAATTTGTACCAAGATGCTTTCCGTGTTTTAAACTCAGATACAACTGTTATGAACAGAGAACGTAATTAATCCGTAAGAAGAAAGCCTGTTGCTATAGACAAAAAATGCTGGATATTGAAAATTGACAAAAGCACTAACCACACGACATTTGGCGATTCTTCACATAAAAAAACATGCCATAAAAAATTAAATATCTCTTGAGGAATTTACAAAGTTTTTTGAAAACCTAAGTAGTAGCATGGCTGATGTTTGTAATAATGAAGACGACGATTTTTGTTTAAATAATGATTTTAACATGGAAAACTCTACATTCCCAGAACTTAACGTACCCATATCAGTTGAAGAAGTTAACAATGCAATAAAACATTTAAAACGCAATAAATCATCGGGTAGTGATTGTATTTTGAATGAATATTTTCTTGAATGTAGTGATATTTTGTCTGCACATTTGTGCGATATGTTTAACGGTATTTTTGTATCGGGCTTTTCCCCCGATAAATGCACAGAAGGAATTATAATCCCTTTACATAAAAGGTGATGTAAATGATGTTAATAACTATAGAGGGATAACTTTAGTGAGTTGCTTTTCAAAATTATTTACCACGATTTTAAACAAACGTGTTGAATCTTTTTGCAATGAGAATACTATTTTTTCGGATGCGCATTGGATATAGGAAAGGTTATTCAACTGTTGATGCTATTTATATCTTGATGTCGATTGTACAAAAGTATTTAAATGAGAATAAACGTCTATATGGTATATATGTCGATATGTTGAAATGTTTTGATAGCTTATACCGCAATGCATTATGGTTGAAAATGTTTAAGTCTGGTATTCAAGGCAAATTGCTTAGAATTGTGAAGGATATGTATGCAAATGTTAAGTCACGTGTTAAATCATGTTCATCTTATTCAGATTACTTTAGCTATGCGGTTGGACTGAGGCAAGGGAGGTCATGTCGCCGATTATGTTTTCTTTATTTGTCGAAGAACTTGAACTTTACTTACAATAATATAATGACTCTGGATTGAGTATAGATGATATTGTGTTGATTGTACTATTATTTGCTGACGATATGGCTATTTTAGGCAAGCTACCTGCTGAAGTACAATCCCATCTAGATAAATTATATTTATACTGTAACTCTTGGGGTCTTAGTGTTAACACTGCAAAAACGAAAATAATGGTGTTTAAGAAGAGATGAGGATTCAAAGAAAATGAAAAATGGACATACAATGGTAATGTTATTGAAGTTGTTGATAATTTTAACTATTTAGGTACAGTGCTGAATTAAACTGGAAGATTTCAATTAAATCAAGAACATTTGGTTGGTAAAGCTCTTAAAGCCATGAATACATTATTGACAAAATGCCACGACTTTGACATAAAACCAAAAATGTTCTGCCAGTTGTTTGACTCCTTTGTTGGTTCTATATTAAATTATGCTTCAGAATTATGAGGTTTCTAGAGGTCAGATGATATTGAACGCATACATTTAAAATTTTGCAAACTATTGCTTCAGGTTAAAATAAATACATGTAATGTTGCTGTTTATGGAGAATTAGGTAGATATCCATAGTATATATATAGGTTTGTAAAAATTATAAAATATTGGTTTAAAGTTATAAACATTAACACTATTATTGTGCAAACTGTGTACAGACAAGCCTTAAACGATTGCAATAAAGGTTATAACAATTGGCTCACACATGTCAAGAATATGTTACACATTTATGGATTCGGTTAAGTATGTGAAAATCCAAACGTTGTGCAAATAAATAGTTTTGTAAGTGAATTCAAATGTAGACTTATCGACCATTTTAAACAGGAGTGGTTCGGTAAAGTAAATAACAGTCCTGTATAAGATATGCATAAACTGTTTAAAACCTCTCTGGAATATGAAGAATACTTGGACTTACTCCCTAGACGTCTGCGTTTATATTTCGTAAGATTAAGAGTTTCTGCACACCCGTTGAGGATCCAAACTGGCGGATATGCACATAACAACATCCCACGAAATGAACGTTATTGTTTATGTTGTAACGACTTAGATCTAGATGATAAATATCATGTTATATGTATATGCCGCTGTTACACTGATTTAAGAAACAAATATATCAGCCGTACATTTTATGTAAAGCCATCGGCATTTAAATTCCACAATTTATTAGTTTCATGTGATAAATAAGTTATTTATAATGTATGTAAATATATAAAAGAAGCTTTAGTTATAAGAAATGCAATCCTTAATAATATCGTTTAATAGATTTCATCACCCCCTAGATATAAATGCCGTGTTCTCACCATCGATTTTGTTTATTTGTATTTGTATTTTAAATGACTATTTATGTTATATCATGCTTTATTGTTATTCGTAGTCACGTGACAGAGAATAATGTGTATATTTGTGTATTAAGACGATGTACTTTTGTATAAGTCTGAATAAAATGTATGTCTGTCTGTCTGTTTGTTGTTAATAAAGTTTGAGAGTTTGAATAACAATCAGTTTGACTGTATTGTTTTAATCCTACAACATATTTTTTTATCGTATAATCGTTTCTTTAAATTATTGTTCAATTATATAGGAGGTTTGTTTTAACAATCGAAGTTAATGATGAGATCTCGTATCATCATGGCACAATTTATATTATTTAGATACAATGTATTAGATTATTACAGATGTAAGAGAATACAACGAACTATAAATAATTTATCAAATTGAACAAATCAGTATGTACAATTTACGTAGCGAAAGGTTAACATGTCGACAGAAGTACACTCTGTAATTGAAATATTAATATTGTGTTAACTACATTTCAGAACGAGCCTACAAAGAGCATTATAACGCATTATTGTATCCACTGTTTTCTACGATATTCTTGATGGGACTGACCTTCTCCATTAAAGCTGACATTGGCGATAAACTTTCATACGCCTTGGCCCTATACCTCGCTCAAATATTTATGCTGCAAATCATGCCAATTATGATGCCAGCAGACTTTATCAGACAAAACATTTTAGGTAAGTATTGGCAATTTAGTATATTTATATTCTACATTACCTGATTATGTAAACCGCCAGTTATTAAGGTGACATTGATATACATCATGCAGCAAAGCTGTATGTTAATAAGGTTAGTGAGGACTTAAAGGGACTTGTTTACAGCTTGGTAAAATGATGATTTTCAAAATAATTCTCATAGATTCAAAAAAGAATGAATGCATTATGTTCAAACAAGCAAAATAATACTCCTGACTAAGAAACATGTGAACAGTGTTGGTTAATTAATGGATAATCATCATTCGAAATCGGTAAAATGGTAAAATAATAAAGCGTTTGCAAAGCTTTTCCTCAGTAATTTGGAAAATTTATTGATTACTATTATAGCATTTATGTTTCAAAGTTAATGACTGAATCTGTGTGGCGCAGTGGTAGCATATGAGCTTTTGCATTTTTGTTTCTCATTTATTTCTCACATTTCTTTACAATGTAGTATACATCGATAATGACGAAAAAACGGAATACACAAGAAAGTGTTTGAAAAATGTACCTTTTTGTACTTTAACATGTCAAATATTTAGCGTATGCGTGAATTCATTTTAAACAATGTTAACAGTGTCAATGTCATATAAAGAACTTTGTGATTTATCGCAAAACATAAAATTAATGATTTGTTTTTACGAAACTGAAGGTTTTTTATCTAGAAAAATAAAAAGAAAAGAAAATATTTTACAATAAAAAACTACAAATGGCGCGGCAGAGGCCGACGCGTATCCCCACACCGAATGTTTGACCTAGGTGTGCCCCAGGGTTGGTAATGGGGCCATGCATAGTCGAGATTGACCGTATTGTCATAGAGAAGTTCAGTATCAATTAGAAGTGAATTGGTGTAGAAATGAAGAAGTTATAGTAAAGGCAATTTTGGGTGGGTGTGACCTATGTGGGCAGGGCGCCCCAGGGTTGGTAATGAAGCCATGCATAGTTGAGATTGACCGTATTGTCATAAGAGAAGTTCAGTATCAATTTGAAGTGAATCGGTGTAGAAATGAAGAAATTATAGTAAATGGCAATTTTTGGTGGGTGTGGCCTATGTGGGCGGGGCGCCCCAGGGTTGGGAATGGGGCCATGCATGGTTGAGATTGACCGTATTGTCATAAGAGAGGTCCAGTATCAATTTGAAGTGAATCGGTGAAGAAATGAAGAAATATATTATAGTAAAAGGCAATTT
>VMBQ01005419.1:0-32298 GCA_007657795.1 Dreissena rostriformis | reverse complement strand
AGCAATATAAAGAAGTGAAACTCCAGCTGCTGGAGCAGTATTGAAATCTTATTATAAACAATTAGTTGGTCCTTTATTTATGGCAAGTGACCGATTGCCGAAACAGTACAAAACAGCACAATACAGCACAATACAAAACAACATAAACACAAATAAGAATAAAGCTGGGGTCACCGCCTTGGAACGGTCAATGCAACGCATTGGGGGTTTAAACCTGGTCAAGTCAAAAAGTTGGTATACGTATTTTATACCTCTGTCATACCAATCGCGATAAAATAGTGTTTTTCCGTTGGCGGTTATTGACTTGTTGTTCCATATTATTTCCTTTTTGATGCGTTTTTGTGAATGCTGTGATTTGTATATTGCATTTGCTGCAGACCACGATGTAATGACGTCGTGAAGAAAAGTGTTACCTCCGCTTATTTCTGTTATAGTTTTTTCACTGAGTTCACCTTCAAAAATAAGTTCGTTTCCATATTTATTAAATCTCAAGTCCCATAATAGTTTCCATTTACCACAGTTTTCAGAGTCTAAATATCTTTTTATCCAGCTACTTTTTATTGAAGTTAAGAAATTATTAATGTTTGTAAGGTTTAAACCACCATTTTCATACTTTTTATATAAAAATTTTCTTTTAATTTTGTCCGGCTTATTGTCCCATATAAAGTTGAATATACTCTTTGTTATGTTATTCAGTATTATGCTAGAAGGGTTCGGTAAGACTGAAAATGGATAGATTAATTTTGGCAACGCAAATGTTTTAATGACAGTAATTTTGCCCATTAAGGTAAGTTTCCTGTGTTGCCATTGTTTTAAACATGTATTAAAGTCATTCAGCTTTGGGATTTAGTTATTTTGTACATTCAAATCACTTTGATTACAAAAAGTGATTCCTAAAGTTTTTGCTTCTTGAGATGTCTAAATAATAGGCTTTTCATTGCAGAATTTGGTGTTGGTTTTGTTCAAGGATCCAATTCGTAATATCGTTGATTTCGCGGTATTAAGGTTAAGGCCTGATATCTTATTAAATTCAGTCAGGGTTTCTACTAATGCTTTAAATGATTGCTCGCATCCATTTAGGAAAAAAGTTGCGTCATCGGCGAAAAAGGTTTGTTTTATTTCTTTTTCCAATACATTTATGCATTTAATTTTGCTATTTTGCTCGATATACTTTGATAATAGTTGCAAGCATATAATAAATAATGAGGATGATAATGGGCAGCCTTGTCTGACTCCTTTTTTTTATTTTAAAACTTTCTGAAAGATGGCCATTGTTTATGATTATACTTTTTATGTTAGTGTATACAACTTCGACCCACTCGATGAGGTTTGACCCAAAATTCAATTTCTTAAGACATTTTATTATAAATTCATGGTTTAAGCTGTCGAAAGCTTTTTCAAAATCTGCAAAAAATAACAGTCCAGGTTTTTGTGTTGCATTTAAGTGTTCTATTACATCAAATATCAAACGGACATTTTATCCAATGTATCGATTTTTCATAAATCCGGTTTGGTAAAAGTATATAATTTCAGGTAAGCATTTTTTAATTCTGTTCGCGATGGCTTTTGTAGCAATTTTATAGTCTGTATTTAATAAACGTATAGGACTCCAGTTTGCTAGATAATCTTAATCTTTTCCTTGTTTAGGTAGAAGTGTAATAATGCTTTGTTTTTGCAATTCAGTGAGTTCGCCTTTACCATACGAATAATTAATTGAATTTATATAATAGGGTTTTAGTGTTTTCCAAAACATTTTATAAAACTCGACTGTTAGGCCATCTGAACCTTGACTTTTGTTGTTACTCATTTCTAAAAGTGTAATTCCGCATTCATATTCGTTAAGTTTTCCTTCACACGATTGTTTGCTTTCATTGGTTAATGTTTTAGTTTCGGTGCTGAGAAAAATGTTGTTGTCGTCTATTTCTTCTGGTAAATCATTTTTATAAAGATGTGTATAGTATCTTACTTCGGCTTCCAACATTTCATTTTTCGTCTTAAGTGTTTTACCATTTTCGAGAAGTGTATTAATTGTCTTTCTTTCGGCATTTTTCTTCTCTAGGTTTGCGAACTAAGCTGTGTTATGTTCATTGTTTTCTATTTTGATAGCTTTAGCTCTTAGAATTGAACCATTTATTTTTGTTTCATAAATTTGTTCTAATTTCAGTTTTTTTTGTTTGATTAATTCTGAAAGCTCATCGTTATTGTTATTATTGTTATTATTATAATAATAATAATAATAATAATAATTATTATTATTATTATTATTATTATTATTATTATTATTATTATTATTATTATTGCAAACCATTTGTTTTTCGATTAGGCGAATCTCATCTTCCAATTTCTTTTCTTCTATTTGGTTTTGTTTCTTTTTGTAAGATGTGTATTTAATGGTTTCATTTCGTACGGTACCTTTTATAATTTCCCAAGCTGTATTTGGATTTGAGTATGGGTTAGCACTTACCACATCGTTTATACTTATCTTAATTTTTTCTTGATATTGAATATCTATTAAAATATAGTTGTTTAATTTGAAATAACCTGGGCCTTTTCCTAAAAGAGATTCGTTAATTGATAAATTTACTAGAGAATGGTCGGTTTTATATCCAGATTTTATGCTACATGTATTGATTAAGTTACATAAGTTATCAGATATTAGGAAATAATCTAGTCTACAGTGTATTGGTGGTTTTGTATTTGAATGCCATGTATATTGTAATTTTTCTGGGTGTTTTGTTCTCCAAATATCTGTTAGTTCACATGTCGATATAGTATTTAGCAGGATATTTCTGCATTTTGAATGTGTTTTATTGCTTCCATTCTTCTTATCTATATCTGTGTTCAAGACAGTATTAAAATCTCCTCCTACGATGTATGATTTTTCATTGTGCTTTAGCAGATAATTTTGTAGTGTATTAAAAAGTGTTATGTCATCAGAGTTTGGTCCGTAAACGTTAATTAATGTGATGATTTTATTTTGAATTTTAATCTCGGCAGAAAGCAATCGACCCACTATAATTTCTGTGCTCTGGATAATTTCTATATTGCTTTTAGGATGAATAAAAATCCCAGCCCCTTCGCTGTTTGTTGTATTTCCGCTATAAACGAATTTCCCGGGCCAATCCTGTTTCCATTTTTCAAAATTATCTTTTGATAAATGGGTCTCCTGTAGCATGTATATTGAGTGATTTAACCCTTTAAGCCAATCAAAAATGTGTAATCTTTTGTTTTTATTGCTTAAACCGCGAACATTAACTGTTGATATTAAGGATTCCATAGATGATTGTTTATATAGTGTGCATAGTATTTATGGCAAAACAATTTTTGTGTGAACGCATATTGCGTTTTTGTATTGAGATAGAAAGAGAACATTTTGTATTTTGGTCTCAAAAACGTAGATCGTCCTATTTTGTAAATACAATAATTACTCGCGCAAAAAGCATTTTTTTTTTAAACATTAAGTTATGCAATGTTTTTACTTACATATGTTGTTACACTAATAATAATGTAAAGTAAAATGTAGTTAATTTAAATTTTCGTATAAGTAAACAATTTATTTATATTTATATCTAGATTCCATATTAAAATTAATTAATAATATATATTTTATCGTGTTTAAATATTTCTTATTAAAATACATTGAATATTTGCTGTCACAGACATATCATTAACGTACAAAATCATGTATATTAACATTTTTGTTCTTGATAAACTTTATCATCTATTGTAGTGCATCTTATTACAATGGTATATTCGTGCGCAATTTCATAGGGCGTTTGATTTTTTAATACATTCAATACGTTTCTAACAATAAATGTTACATTATGGCTACTCAGCATGTAAAGTATCACCTCATATATAGAGATAAAACAGCTTTTCCAGATGTGAAATACCAATTTAGGCATGTATCTGTTATATTTTATAGTGTTCATGTTATTTTATGCTATGGATTAAGTTAATTATTCTGTTGCATTAGTATCAATGTAAAGGAAAGGTAGCTAATTTGAATTTTTCGTATAAGTAAACAATTTATTTATATTTAAATATAAATTACATTTAAAATTGAATTATTAAGAAGTTAATTCAAGACTTTTAGTTTCTTATTGAAGCATTTTGAATATTTACTGTTACAGAAATATTATAAACATACAACAGAATGCAAACACAAAAAATATCCTCTTACAAAGTTCAAGAAAGGAAATTCATTTATGTTACAGAAAAATTATGAACATACAACAGAATGCAAACACAAAAATAAAAACAAAACAAAATTATATCTGTATTCTCTTACAAAGTTCAAGAAAGTAAATTAATTTACGATACTACGTGGATGTCGCAAACAATTTATAAAAAAATGCAACAACATCGAACAACAAATCTGAATATGCGTAAAAAATGAAGCAATACAAAACACACAATTTAATATAACAGCTGTGCTGTTAAAATGTGTTACCTTATCGAAAAGCCCCATCGTACTATTATATTCTGGCTGTTCTATTTTAAAACAATTAAGTCGTTACAGCAAGCACTGTTTTTTAAAGCGTCTTTTCGATAATTTTCAAGTAACTTCAAACTCTCAGTTCGTATAATATAAATTTGTATAATACACATTCATAATCAATTTGAAAACTTTCTCTACAGCGTGCTTCAATTTAGTTCAGAAGACAACTTACAACCAGATTATGAACATTGATTATATTTCTCACGTACTGCTAAATTTCTGAGTGAAAGGTTTAACCACTGACAGTTAAATTTATTTTACTACACAATATGTGTCTATATGGACCGAGTATATACATATTAGTATATAATCTTACCTACTGTTTTACAACTATACATGTATATATATCTTAACGCCCATACACATTTATACACGCATGCGTTTAAAATAAGTAAGATTTAATGTTTAATATATCAGTTTTAATAAATATTTACAATTATAATTATTGGAGCTGAACGTTTTTATATAGCCATGCCCACTTGTTTTACACTAAGATTTTATGTATACATTAACGCATATACATGTTTATAAACGACTGTTGAGTTAGATTTTATATTTGTTTCAAAATATATATATACATGATTATGATATGTTTACAAACTGGCATTCGTTTGAAATGGGATTACAAAAGATGTGTTTGAGCTATGCTTGCTTGAAGCGAAGATTTTCCGCGCTTGACTTGTATGTCTGTTCAACGCTCTGCAATGTTCATCTCAATTCATCTGTATACTTCACCACAAAGATTAGGTTATGTTTACATGTTCATATCAATAAAAATTTTGTACTCGGCAAACTGGATCACTCGTATGTCCCCTCGTGCATTTTTATGGTGTACTTTTCCATCCCACGACCAGACAGCTTCTTGGTCAGATATGGTCCTCTTTATTGACATGGGTACTTTCTGGTTGATTTGAGTTAAATCCTCATTTAAGAAGATGCCGGTCCCTTTAAATTGTCGTCTGTTTGACATGATGGTATTCCTTTTAAGCCTAGACACGAATTTAACTATAACCGGACTTGTATGACCGTCTCTGGGTCTTCCTAATCTGTGGGCGATATCAATGTCTGATGCTTGTAAGTTCATGTTTTGGAAGTTTGCTTCCAAAGGTCCCGGGTTCGAATCACGGGAAAGGCAAGATTTTTTTATTCACCTTTTTTCTTGCTTTTATGATTAGATAAGACTATACAAACAGTATATATTTTTAGTAAACATATTAAAAAACGCTTTTGAAAAATCCGACCCCAGCTTTATTCTACTATGTGTATATGTTGTTTCGTGTGTGCCGTACTGTACCGTTTTGGTTCCTTGCCATAAATATAGGACCACAGAGGTGTGTATGATAAAACTGCAATACTGCTGCAGCTTCTGGAGTTTCACTTCTTCATATTGCATAGGAATTATGTGGTAATAGAAGATTCATTCTCAACATGTACGAGTAGACAGTAGCCCGAACGAAAATGTAATTAATTGTGCGAAAAAACAACAGAAACATGCGGTGTTTATTAAAAAAAAACACTCCAATCTCGCAGAACATCTACGTGTACATCATCAACATTCAATAAGATTCAGAAAATGAGAAATGTATCGAAAACGAAAATATGTACGTATATTCGCACTAATTATAGTGTTGTTGTTCTTTTCATAAGAAACATAACATATGATCACAGAATTGATAAAAGTGGTGACAAGATTATCCATGACCATTAATTTCTTGAGATGTCAATGTCACTAGTCTGTTTCTAACAATAGAATTACACTAAATTTACAAAAAACTCGATAAGTCTAAACATCTGGGTTATGTCAATAAAATAAAATAAAGATGCGGCTGTGATAAATGGATATTGAATTTGTTTATGAAACATTAAATTGTAAAGATGCAAGAGTAATAATACAAACTCTTTAATTGATAGTGTTTTTTAACGGTGTGGTGCTTGTGCTTGAAAAACTGTGATTGAAATTATGTCACTGTCTTGTTCTATATAGATTATATGAATAATCGCACGAATAAGGGCCAGTCCTATAACATAATTTAAGCATATATTAATTTGTTAAAATTATCAATTCTTACAAGGTTTCAATTTCAATCGATTTTTTTACTGTTTAATACATAATCTTTACAATTACATGCGCATTTCAAGAGCTTTTGTATTGTCATATTTGATATTATACCTCTGAGTATTTGATAGTTATGCTAAACAAATCATTGCTAACAATTTCATATTGCTAAAAGACAATTGCATAATGCTAAACGATGATTGCATGTCGGCATATGCCAAATGCTAATTGCAAGGTGCTTTTCGTTACATACATACTGCAACTTCCATTCGCCTTTGTTTTTCTTCACTTAGTGGCAAATAGCCAGTTTGTTACTTTATAAATGTAAATCACTCACGCATGCGTGTATATGAATAAAAACGCATCCATTTAATATAATATTTATTCAAATAAGGTTAATTAATTCCAAATTTAGTTAACAATAGAAATTCTTGTTTATGCTTTTAAAATTGTAAGTTAAAAGACAGGAAAGCATTTAACCCTATGCTTGTTACAAAGCACTGAGCAACGTACACGTTATAAAACGTGACTCGGCCTGTTGAAATATTTAATCATATAAAAAGGGGGACCAGACATTTTGAAAGTTTCCGCACAATCGCATGGGAATATTAATCTTCGAGCTGTTTATTATCTATGTATTCTACTGGATATTATTTCGACTGCAAAAGCAATAGCCCTTGTTAGTCAGTAAATGCCCTAAGTATACTAGTTAAGTGTGCACAAGCAAACCGATGTTGGGTTAATTTTGTCGGTCAATACGTTCATACGTCCGTCTGCACATGCGTCTTTTAGGCAAAAAAAATTGAATTCTATATCTTGTAAAATGTGTTAAGTATTGTTGTGGGTTCAAGTTGAACGTAGTAAGCAACATGTTAGTTTTAATTGAAGACATTGCACGGTTCACAGAATTATGCGTGATGATAAAACAAGTCAGAAATTGAAAATATATCGTTTTATTTTTTGTTTTTTTTTAAACAAACATCATCGGACCGATTGGAAAACAATTCATAAGTTTTTGTAAAAATTCTGCGATTGTTATGAACGACTTTTCTAAATCAAGTTCATAAAAAACGTGTCATAAACACACATTAAAAAAATTCGTACGAATAGTACGGAAGTTAAAATAGTCTGCGATCTTCAATAGAAGGTTCTAAATGACGTAACAAGTGCATACAAAAGACAATCTGAAAAACAGTAGACAATTAATAAATGCTTATCATTATGTATACTATTTTTATATGAATGAAATGTGATGTTTATTTTATCCCATAACACTATGTGCTACCGCAACTTTGCAACAAACCCTCCTTTAAGGAATCTCAATATTGAAGTAAAAGCGTAAATGCCTATTATGGAATAACAACTTATCATTGACTATTTTGATAATTATGAAATATATATATCACATCACATTTTGACAAAAAGAGAGTTACAGTACTTATTCTAAGTTTTCGGACACTCTCAATTTTCGGACACCCACTTTTGTAAGCCAAAATAAATAGTTTTCGTGACCAACGTCAGTTGGTTCATGTCAAGAAATTGGTAATTGAAGGGCGACTAGTGGCGAATCATAACTGTGTAACATGTCGCAAACTTAGACGCAATCTTGATATTACTGATGTTCAAATTGACGTTCTTACTTTGGTCGGCGTTGATGTTTTAATTCTCTTTCTTACATTGAAGGCGGTCTATATAGTCGTTGCAGATTATATGTTGAATTTATTAAACATCATGTTGTGCAATATACCATAAGGCACTTTCATAATCGGTAAACCAAACAGTAATACTCGAAATTATAATTTATAAGAATATAATAGTGAGTATGCAGCTATTTGAGGGCATTTTGATAATTGTGTGTTTTTTTTTAAACAAAACCTGCTTAAAAAACGTATTGACATAAACACATTTTTTCAAAACTGCACCAACAGCCGAGCGTTGGCACCGCTATGCGGTGCTCTTTTTCAGTATGAAAAACTTGTAACGATTCGTCAGTCTAAACTGTAATAAGTGTACAGCATCTCTGCTTGTTTGAGGCAGATCACGCTGACCATTTATCACAATTTCCACCATCTAGTTCTTCTTGATGGTTCATACTTTTTATATTAATTTCTATTTCTGATCGTTTCCATTGTAAATCGTCCTTTGGAAACGTTTCAATTATATCCATCTCGCCTTTTTTTCTCTTATTTAGATTGTTTTTTATAACACCTATTATTTTTTCCTGTAATATATTTTCACTGACATATCTTTGAAGCAGATTGAAATTTACTTTTTACTGTTTTCCTTTTTTACATCGTCTTTGAGAAAAAGTATTGTTCTCTTGAAATTTGTAACGTAGTTGTTAAGGTTATTCTTACGATAGGTCCGATTTAGTTTTCGTACTAGAGTTTTCAAAAGCGCGTGTGTGATCAGTATATTCCTCTATTACGTCACGATTTATGGTTTCTGCACGTCAGAGTGTTTTAATATAGCGTTTCGTCACTACAAGTATTTTGAAGTGTAAACAAGAGGACGGAAACGATATCGAACGTCTTTCGGGGTCTCCATCAAGTTCTTGACTACTCCGGATTTAAAATAAAGAAATATAACTTAACGACGTGTTAATGTCGAAATAAATTTATATGTGTAGGTACATTTGAAAAGAACACATATTAAAGTAACTGGCAATGCAATAGATCTACAAGTTCCATGTTTCTTACCTGGCATAGGAATGCAAATAACCGAATATTATTTATAATTTGTAGTGCACACACACAATAACAATTGGATTGATATTACGGGTCATTGTGCATATACATGCAGAGTGTTATCATGTTTACGAGATTAACAATTCGATTGTTTGTACCATCAGAATTAATTCTTATTGATAAATGCAACATACATCCAAAATGATATCCAATAGTTTTAGAACATCCGCAAAAGATTTAACTAACTAGCTTAACATGATCATACATTAAATACTGTTATGGAACGGTCACTATCCATAAAAAATATAAAATGAAACGTTCACAGCACTACACATTTTTCAACTTTCATTACAATGGAGAACAAACCGTTAAAGTCAAAGACATGTACAAAAATACTTTGCTTGGAATGTTCTGGAAGATTTTTTCCTCCAAATTTCTTTAAATTAAATCTAATGCATAGGAAACTATAGCTAAATGATGAAATAAACAATAATGTCAAAGAAATTCACACTTCTATTGTTATTTACCAAGGTTCCATGATAAATTACTGGAAAAAGTACTAAGAAAATTATGTTAGAATTACGAAGTTCAGAATTAAAAGGCAAATTCCTCAAGGGAAACAATTTACAAGTTGTATGATCTATAAATAAACAAAATTGCATTGGTCTAAACATTAGACGCCTAACGTAGTATATGTAATATTCTCGACTTTTCGTTTTTCCCGCTTTATAATGTTTGGGTTAAAAGAAGAACCATCATTATTATTTCCGCATTGTATACGCGGTGGAGTTATGACATACTATGTGTGCCGGAAACAAACGTTACAACAGGCAAGCTTTGGACAATGGGTCCGTTTAATAAAGTTCGTACGAAATCTTACGAAGTTCGAAAGAAAATCCTAGCGTTTCATAAACAATTATTACGCAACCACCTGTTACGAGTTCTTAAGTTTCTATCTCAAAGTAACTAATGGTCAAGTGATGTCGTACCGTTCACAAATATGGCCGCCACTTCGTTTACAATTAACACATTTTGCTAATTTAACCAAGTATGGGTGTTTCGGCAGTGTATAATTAACGATAAACAAGCATTATTTTTGTTCTTAAAAATCCAACTGTTAGTAAATGTTTCCACGATTTTGTTTAAGAAGTATATCATATAAGGCACAGTTGTTTCATTGTGTTTGCGAAATCGCAATTGAATTTAAGTATTACTATTTATTGAACATCAACATGTTTCATGAATAAAACAAAAATAATGTTGTTTAATATTAAATGATATCCAAGAGGAATTAAACTTAAAACTTAACTGCTTTATTTTCTGTGATGAATTTACATTATTACATGCAACTAATATTAAAAAAAAATTATCCAAGCAATGAACAATTGCAATTATCCAATAATATAATCATATGTTTTGTTCACTTTAGAAAATATTAATGCATTGGCTGAATGTTTGTCAATGTATTTATCCTCTGAAAATGGTTCTAACTACAAACTAGACACATTGGGATCCAATCTGGGTATTTGTTATTACTGGCGGATACTTTAATTTAAGCTCCATCAATTTACATTGTTGTAACTGAACTGAACTATGTTTGGTAATCGTCACTCACTTATAATATACTTATACATAATACTCTTAAGTTTAATGTGTTTGTGAAAGGTTCGTAAGAATAGCGTGAAAACGTTCGCTCGTACGAAAATTTTACAAATTGTTTATAAAAAGGGTCGAACGTCTACTTTGCACATTGACTTAATAACCTATCTACTGACTCACTGACCAATGAGCTGAAACGTTATTTTTAATAAACCAATCGCATTTTCCATTATTTTGCATTTAAACGTTTATAGCATGAGGTAACTGCACTTATATTAACCTCATTTACTAACCAGATTTTTTGTATCAAAGCTTCAAATCCTTCTGGTCAACAACTTACGTTTTCATTTACCAATCTTTGTAAAACGTTGGATATATAGCACAATTTTATGTAAACCTATCTTGAAATTGCATTTTGGGCTAGTCGGTTAGTAAAGGCCTCTAATACTAAAAACCAAAAAATTGTTTCCGCTCAAAACTTGAGTTATGATGAAGTAATTGCTCTGAAATTTTGAATAAAGGTAACTTAAATGCAGGTCTAGAATGGAATTTCAAAATTATTTAAATTTAAGTACATTAATATGTAAAACGTGCACATAAATTTCTTTTATTAAAATAGAGCTTTTCATGAACCGACCGCTTCCCATATTCATGGAAAAGATGGCACTTGGTTATTTGGACAATGGCTGACCGCCATCTGACTATGTCTTGCGAGCAACATTTCTAGGTGTACAATCTAATAGAATGCATATTATGCTTTCCTTCCGAATGCGAACAACTAGTTTGATACGTTTACGTTTTTATTATTTCCTGTGTAGTTGGTGCAATTATAGTTGTGTACGAAATTGCTGTTTAAAAAATTTCTGTTATTGTGGTCATCTTTTACAATTCCGTTATGGGTTTACTAACTGATTTAACAGGATAAATCGAGAGAGATGTTGTAGATACCGTGATCATAAAACACTTATTGATTAGTTGTCCATAACATATGCTGTTATATTCACTGGCTAAATGTACATGTTGTCGGTGTGTAGCTCGTCGTGTTGTTGCTGCCTTCGAGGTTATATTTATCACTTGGGTGTTACATGTCATTAGATCCAAAATTAATGAATCATCACATCCAATACTAACAAGAGGTATTGGGATATTGGCTTATGGAGCATCATTTCCCCTTTGGCTATGCTCTTCAAGGAGAGGGAGGTTGCGTAAAGCTGCATGTTGCTCGGTCAGTATTAATGAGGAACCAATAACTAGTACAGAAACTTTAATCAATAAAGAACGCACTACGATGACTCAAGGCAAAAATAGGGATGAGTCTATCGCCATTGTAAGTTGCAGTCATGAGACAATAATAACAAGTGCTTCAACTTCAAGCAAAATAGAAAGCAAAACGATGACTGAAGGCACAAATACAGAAAATTCAACCATCGGAGGAAATATTGTGATGGATGCTACATCACTTATTGAGGACATGGCGCTGATTTTTTATTTCGCACAATCTTTCGCGTATCTTGCATATTTTCTTTATAGTTTAAGGGGTAATGATTTTCACGATTGGCATGAATTGCATTAGTAGACCTAACAATGTTCGAAAATCATTCATGCCGTATGTATATGGGAAGCTGTTAAATTCGAGTGTTTAGAACACTTCTTATTATTGCTAAACAAAAAGGATAAACTAAAGCAAACGTAGATATCAAATAAATTAAAAATCTTTGTTGCTAGTTTTAGAAATATCATAATTTGTGTGATATTATCATAATTATTATACCAACAGTACATAGCAGAGACGGGTATACTGGGATCGCTATGGATGGTTTTCTCTATGTCTGTCAGTCTGTCCATAGACCGAACCTTGTCTGGAGGAGTTCTCCTACAATTTTTAACTTACAAAATTCAAACATGCAGACATTGTTCCTCATGATTTTAAATTGTACATTGTGATTTGTATTATCTATTTTAAAATTATAAAAGTTATGCGCTTTTTTCAATATTGTATAAAAATAACATCATGATTATTAATGTTCACTACTAGCAAAATTACTGTTTATAAATCACAAGGTTTACAGGTGTTATATTGAATATATTACTTCATTTTGTAGTCCACGGTTATTAGGTTAATAACAAGGTTATTAAAGACTTACAAAGCACAATCATCGAAACTTCTTGACCTCTGAAAGCGATAGTAACACGAGTTTAATATTTGATATATAACATCTCATTGCGGTCCTGCACAATACTTGTTCAAATCATTACCCTAGAGTCGAAACTGTAGGAAATAAAACTGGTATTTACAAAAGCGAGAAGGCGATTAAACTACTTTTGTTCGTTTGCGTTTTAGCACATCTGAAAACTTGAATGCCATTTGTCCCTCGTGAGTGTCTGTCGTGATTGATCTTTGTGTGCCCCTGTTCTATATTGTTAAAATTTTCTGTCCGTTGTATTTGTAGTCGATTGAAGCTCAACATTATGTATATACAATACCTTAAAAAAGTCTTTCTGAACCCTAAATTTCTGAAAGCTCGAATACTTTGGAATTAAACATCCCGTAGTGGTCTTCTACAACGCGTGTTTTTATCATTCCTCTACTCCAAATGTGGTCATATGGATTATATAGACGTTTGACATATTTTCGTAAAGTGCAAAGCCCAAATTTATATCCACAGGTAAGCGCGTGTCTGTTTTGTAAATACCGCGTTAATTAAAACTAAATGTTGCCCTTTGATTGCAAGTTGAAACTATGTGTTATTTATATATATATTTTTTTAATTAGTTAAATTCTAGCTTGCCTTGTTAACGCGCTAAAGGAAGCCGTGATTTCCTTTACGGTTTAAAACAGTATAAAACTACAAAGAGACATAATAACATCAGCGTTTTCAAAATGGCGTCAAATAATGTAATCGTATTGACCAAGATACTCCTGAATTTTGACTGGTCGCATCTCGTATTGTTTGTTGTTGTTTTTTTGTATTTGCCGAGTCTAAAGTTGTATTGTTAAGGTTTACGTTGTACAAAGCAAGCAAACTTCTTTTTATTATTTTTTAAAATCAATCAAACTTGTATGGCATAAACTAAATTTGAATATAAATTTTTGATATATTTGTAATTTTAAGCTTGCTAAAGATGTGTATTTGTATGTTTGTCACTATATGTAGAATATTTGATGTTTTCTTGAAAACGTTGTATTTGACCATTTTAAAACAAGCAAACTGTGAGAGGCAGTACAGTTAAATAATAAAAGCAACTATTTAGAACCCTTGGTAAAGTTGTAAAATGGAGCCCACCAGGCTAAAACATAAAATACGTTAGTATCATTTTGGTATTAGTATTTTTATAAAGCTGTATTTCAAAGTTATTTACAAGAAATTTGAAAAATTCCAACGAGCCTCGGGTAAGGATATAAAATATGCGATATATACTGATTAAATAGTTGGTTGGAATACTAGCAAATGTTCAGGTCAGAAATCTCTTGCTGGATTTGGAAATAATTATTATTATTTTGCTTTAAATAACTATATGTATGTGAATGCAATTTATTTACTATGACCATCTTTGCAGGAGAGGGTACTTATTGCTTTGTACATGTCCGTCGGTCGGTCAGTCGGTGGGATTGTCGGTCGGTCTGGCGGTCCGTAGATGTTTCGTTACCGCACGATACCGATTTGAAATATGACCATGCAAATTGGTAGTATGTCTTGTGCAAAACGAAAGAAGCCTTTTAGGTCAACATGTCAAAGGTCAAGGTCACAGGGGCGCGTAACATCAAATAGGTCATTTTAAGTACCATTAATATCCATTACAACATCCATTTAAATACGTTCAACTGCTATAAATCACCATCTCAATATTGGACAACGAATTCCATAATAATTATTACCGGAAATATTTTGATACTGGCAGCTGCAAACGCATCCAAGCATTGAATCCTGATTGACACTAGTTTTACAAATCTTAAACTGTTGCAGTTAGTTGCATTACATATTTAGTGGTTTGCATTATACCTCACGTGACTCGCAAATGTAAAATTTACATTAACCTAGCCTGCGACAATTTTTAATGTCACGTTTGCGTGGAGCTTAACATAGAACAGAACACCAAAATTGAAATAATTTGAAAAAATAAAATTTACGTTAAGCTTCCAAAGATTATATTATCTATCCTCTGTTTTTACCAATTCTGTCTAGCAAAAAACATTTTCAGGTTCATTTGCATTCGCAAAAGTATACTTAGCAGTTCGTTTTCTTGTGATGTAAATTGTGCTAATCAGAAACACGTGTTGCTTTTGAAATCTTTATGACTTGTCAGAATGTATCTTTCAATGTGTATTTGTTCTTATGAAATGTATGCGATTGTCAACATTGCCATTGAAAACACGTTTAGACACCGCTGAAAAAATGGTTTCGAAGGTACTAACAAACCAACACTGCCAACTGCCAAAACTATGTAACGATGCCTATCCCGTGCAAAGGATTATGACGCAATTGCTTGTTTTTGAGAAGAAGTCACACATTTATCGCGTTGTTTGTTCAAAATTAAAATGCATACTTTTTATCAGCTCTGTTATAAGCCATTCGGTGTCGCAGGATGAGTTCCCTATTAATTGAGTCTTGTTTATTAGTAATTTAAACCAACGCAGTGTAGAAAATCATATCGATCGCACGCATATTGTAAACATGACACATATAAAAGTAGCTCTACACGCCATGCTGGTATTGAAACATACCGTATACTGTTGTTTATAATATTTGTTAAACGAATTATCGTTTGTTTGTTCCGTATAATAACATAAATATCAAACCGCAACTATAATTGGGTTAAGAATTCGTTGTATCAGCCTCTATGGAGTGCGGTATTCATGTATTATGGCATCATGATCACTAATCGTGGGGGATTGGAACCATGTACATTTTTTACAATGTTGCCATTTACACGTTGTTGGGGCATACATGTTTCACAAACATGTATTGTTTAAATTTAAATGTTTTGTTTTTGAGGATAGATAGTTACGTTTTTTGATTAAAATGTATAATATATTTGATGTTATTGATTCATTGAGAAACATCTAGTAGTATTCTATGAAATTATTATCGTGCATATGAAATTTTGATGATTATCATGTATTAAAACATGAAGTTAAGTGGGCTTCGCTTCAATCTTATACAAACACACTAATCTATACAACTATGAAAAAATGTCCCTAAATAATTTTCAGTTTAATTGCTTGTTAAGTCTCGCTCATTAAAGATGATTTTACGATTAATGAAATGCTCAACAATCTGTGAACGTACGAGTAATTGCCTATAGTAGGCACATAAATTTGTTCAAAGATATTTGACGAACGTTACACACTTTTGTATACCTTTGTCTTTTTAGAAGGACCGTAATTTCCCGCAATGGTTTACGATAAACGCTATCTTTCTTCGGGCTTACCTTTCGTATACAGTGTAGTATGTTTTACCGCTTGTAGAAGGGTGAGGTAAAATAAGTTTCAAACACAAATCTTAATGTTATTAGATTTTATAATTGTATATAACATTTTATTTTAGTCAGTCTTTTGTATTGCTATAAATATGAATTTTGGTGTAAATATTATCAGATATTGTAAAGACACTATTGCGCTTTGTATTTTTTTCACTAATCCTGTTGCTGTTTGTTTGGTGCCAATAGGATTATTAGTATGATGTGGTTATGTTTTTTGACATGTGATTTCATAATTGTGTTTTTACATACACACTTTTAAGTTATTAAATGTTGTACTGTAAAATGTGTAGATAGTGGTGTTGATTAAAGTTTGATAAACCATTTACAGCTCACGATAAAACGATGGCAATAACTAATATGCATTGACGTTACCAAACATTATATTTAAAACATGTATAGACCGTGGAATATTGCCATTAATGTTTTGTGTGTATGCTTTTTTTAAGCCATAAGCTTATGTTGATTTATAGGATGTACATAGCCATATGCATACATAAACTATGAATGCCAAATTAGACACATATCATTTATTGGTACATTAAAGCGAACCATAATTTGATCATTCTATTAACCAGCACTGCACGTCGGACTCGTATTGTTTTTGTATTAAACTTTAAGATCGTATCAAACACCAAGTAAATACTTAGGACATATAAGCAAGTAAATATGTAAAACGTTTAAAATTACAACTTTAAAATGCGTTAAGGTTTATACAAAATAAAATCTTTATTTTAGGAAACCTACTATTGATTATACTTTGTTGAAAATGCATATAAGTTACTTACCAAATGATGTAACTTGGAAAAAGCCGCTTTTTAAGCTGAGGAGATAAGCTGCTAATACAAGATTAAAAACTGGCAGTATTATATTGGTTGCAATAATTTAGTGTAAGTAAAAAAAATGAAATGTCATGTTCCAATCAGTTTTGGTAATCCATGTTTTTGGAATAAGTACGTTTTGTTTAGAATAATGAATTATTAACGCGCTCGATATTCTGTAGAAAGAAATAAAATAATTGTCCAATTCAAAATTTTCTTCTCAAAAGCCGTCAACCTTTGTATCATAATAGCATGTACGTCGCTATCCGAGATGATTGTACATGGTGATTTCTGTTCTGCGACAATCTAGTTTTATAATAATCGAAATATTATATATGATTCTTTAAGTCAACCATTGAACATCTTGATTATTTTATACTACTTTTTTCACTAGAGTAAAATCATCTCAATTAATGCGCGAAGGTATAACGCAGAATAAAAATATACGACGAAATTCAAATGACTTTTTTTTAAATGCTTTTTAAGACTTCAGAACGTTTAAGAACAACTTTATTGACAATGCCACATTTATGATATGTTTTCTAAGCTTTTTGTTAGTTTTGAAACTGATTTATTCCGAAATTAATCCAAAAATAAACTGCGAATAGGCCTATGTAAATAATGTTTTATATTGAATCACATTGCACCAGTATGTATATACAATTTTCATGTAGATGTACTGATATATGTTTTTCATAGTAAGTAATAAGTTTGTTGTTGTTTTATTATGAATTTATTGTACTCTGTATATTGTATCCCGTACTTTGGATAAAAAAATTCTAACACTTACACTTTCCTAGTATGTGTGATTATTTCTGCTTTTATAAATTTTAATGTATTTGCACATAATAAAGTTATATGTTGAATCACATTGCATCCTGTTTATACTTTTTGCATGTAGTTGTATATATTTTGCATAGTTACACATAACTTTGTTGTTGTTTTACGATGCATGTATTGTACTCGTTCTATGGTATATATCCCGTTCTTTGAATACAAATATTCTTACACTTACACTTTCCCTGAATGTGTGATTTTTTCTGGTTTTATAAACTTTTATCTTCAAATGCGTTGTTATGTTGTTTCTGAACGACACAAAACGTTAAGAACGCCGTTGTAGTGTCAAACCGCATTACTTTACATACTATTCATCTCAACGCCTCAACGTCAACGTTATACGGCTGCTTGGTCAGTGTTCGACACGGCGTTTCTTGGCAACTAAAGATGTAAATAGATTTAATTTGGAACTCGCGCGCTGTGGGTTTTTCCGATTTATGAGCGCGTGCGGCAGGTACAAACATTGTCATTAATACAGTACTGACCAGTAACGTAGATATCCGATTTGCTTCCCATTCAGTAGTCCATAATAAGTAATAAAACGACAGTAGTGTTTCTTTAAGAAAATGGCGAAATTCAGGTCTTTTGTTGTTATTACTATTATTATTATTATTATTAATTACACATAACAAACCTAACACTGATATACATGTATGTCAGACGTTTAATACACTATTAAAGTCTAAATACACCGTTCAAATGTACAGCCGCCTATACGAATGGGTCCAGTAGCTAACATCCTTAAAAGACATGAACAGCAGAATTTGTCAGCTGTATGGTAATGAAGGAACCTATACAAACGGCTTGATATATGCAATATTTCTTCTGAAAAATATTACTCATGTTTTTGTTTTTTCGGCATGCTTTATAGATATAGCAAATAAAAGTAATGTATGGTAAAGCTCGTTAGTGATGTGCCTTCTAATCTTAAGGTCTTAGTTTTTAGCGAATAATTGTCTTTACTTTTCAGATTAGATTAAATCAAAGCATCACAATATAGCTATAATTATAGACTTATAAATATCCAACTGATATGGACCGATATATTAAATCTAGTACTACGAATGGACTGAGGATAGTAAGGTTTTTGTTGTTTAGTACTTGTCTATATGATTTGAAATATATTTGAATAGTATAATATATATACGATGAAGTCAATGTCTTTGTAGTTTCGTTGACAAACTTCCATTAAAAATGTATACCCAGGCCTACGCACTGTACATGCAATGACATAGTTACGAGACCGAAGCTGTTTAGATGTACATGCAGTATTATATCGTGTTACATGCATTCTTACAAATTAAACACGATCGAGATTAGTTTATCTAAAGAAAATTGATTAAATCATGGTATTTTTTATCAACTATAACGAACGTTTGAGCAGGAAAAGTGGTGTTTACTATTCAGCGATAAGAGAAATTAATGATTCACTCTCTTTTAAAATATGCTAGTCAGCTTTTGTTTGTACCTACCGCGCGTGCTCAAATATCGTAAAAACCCAGACTGGAGAGTTCCGAATAACAACTATTAATTGTTCCGACAACGCTGTCAGCGGCTGTGCGTATCGTTAGAAATAAAGACAAATGGGCAATATGAATCGAAAATGTAGCGTACTAATATTGCTTATATCATGTTTGTAAGTGATTGTATTATGAGTTGTAATATTCAACATTTAGAAATTAGACGAGATAAAAATTCGTAAAGTAATACATAATAATATAACCCATCTATTGTACTATCTTGACGACAGGAAGTATATTTCAGTACACCCTCGGATAGCAGGTTCTGATTTAATTGGTTTTGATGAAGTAATATAGATAGCAGAAAAGTTTGTTCCAATTACAACTTTAGTATTTATATTAAGATCTCTATCAACATAGAATGTATAGTTCCCGTTCAGATATCATATTCAATCAACAACGGAATAGCAAATTCTTATTTAATTGTAATCGTACTCAACTACACAGCGGAATAGCGTTATACCATTACATATCATATGAAAATGCATGATTAATTGATCTTCACGATTAAATTATAATTTAGCGGAATGGCGAGATCAAATTGAAGAGGCATACTCAAAAATAAAGCGGAAAAGCGAAATCATATTCACCAATAATATTTAACTTGTTAGCGGAATAGCTGGGACATATTTAATTTATATTTAAAATCGATAGCGGAATATCTAGTTTTCGTTCATTTCTGTGTGTCAATATACAGCAGATTAGTTTGTTCCGATTGTATATCGTTACATCTTATTCATGGATTGTGTTTCTCTTAAAAAACATAATCGAGCAGATTACTTTATTTTTCAACGGAATTGTTATTTTTACATTGCAAAGAATATTCGGTAACTATAGCGTTATACACAAGTTTTACTTTAACAGTACTATTAAATGTATCGTTTAATGTTCTTATTCGCGTTCCAGTTAAACGCCATCGGAGCTAATAAAACCATTTGTTGTAAGTTAAAAAAAAAATCTACATCTACATCGAAGATTTTCACATTTTCAAAGTAATATCTCAATATTGCCATAGCAATCAATAAACGCTGCCCAACATTACGTTAAGGTTATGTTTTACACATAAACGCTTAATGCTTTGACTGTAATGGATCTAGCAAGTGATCACACTATATATTATCAATTTTGATTACAAATAAACCACAATAAAGTGATGTTGTTAGTATGCAAAGTGGTGGACAACTGAAGGGTATAGCACAGCTAATAAATAGTACAGTTGCTCATGTTTGTTTCTAGAGCGGTTCTCACGAAAACTTCTAATGAATGTATATATATGTCAGATTGGTATGTTTTCTATTATAATTTAATATGTTTCAATTTAACATTTTCAGCGCAGTGCCGCGAATAAATGTACCGTTATTACTCTAAGTTTTCGAACACTCTAAGTGTTCGGACACCTTCTTTTAAAACCAAATTTTTTATCAGAGTTCAGCCTATTTTCGTTAATCCGGTGACACATTACACATTTCAACCTGATAACGGTCATACAACCTGGCAAATAAATGCGAGAAGTTACTGGACTGTTACATTTCCTTTATTTTGGTGACTAGGCATTTATACCGGTAAAATGCAATGACTTCACTCGATAATTAATGAAAATGCCACAGTAAGAAAACATCAACTTATGCTAAATGCATTCGAGTTTTTTGTGTGTATCGCTTCAGGAACAATTGCATGATGTCAATTAGTACCAGATATGTGAATTTGATTGCTTATGAAAATTAGAGTTTCGTTCATTGGTTCGATTTCGATTATCTACAGCTTTATGTCCCTGCTTTATGTCCCTGCTTAAGTCTGACAAAATGGGAAACAACAATTACTGCGCCAAATGTTAATGTCTTAAAGACAACGAAATCAAATAACCATATTTTGTTTGGGTTCAAAACTGAACATTCTTACTAGTCCATCAAATGCGTATCATCGGACTTTGTGGTCAAAGTTTAACGTTTAAATATCTTTCGGTAAAACAAAGTCAAACACGATCAAATTATTTTCAATTAATTGCAAACATATCCTTAAGTAATTAATACTCAACGGTGTGGTATATACAAGCACAAGCTATTATTAATTGATGACGTAATGCAAAGAAATATAGGAACATCCAGTTCATAGGTATATTGTCGGCGATTCACCAAATTTTGAGTATTCATATTTTCGGACACGAACAACACATTTGTGTTAAGTGCCTGAAAACTTAAAGTAATTACGGTATAACTTGTTTGTTGCAGCTAGCATTAAGACAAAAACGTGCAGACTGCAGATATTCTCATAGTGTTATACGAATCTCTGTTATCAAAATATTTCGAAATAAATGCTTTACTGGAAAACGCGCATTTTCTTATGATGAACGCACATTTACAGTTGGCGATTATGTCGGATAAAATTAAACCAAAGCGTTTCAGTAAAAATGTTTTTTTTTTCATAATGAAGACCAGTTCTGGAAAATCCATTATCGTACCGGCATGAAAGAAAACATTTTATTCACGAATTTATTTACAAATAGTTTACCAATGAACAACCTTTTTGCTTTTTTTTCTATTTTAAGTAAGTCACTGTGTGTGTAGTAATGTAGTAATCACATTTAATCAGTGAAGGCATAGCGCGAATCGATATTAAATCCACATGAGTCGCGTCATGCGAAAACGGGTCTCATGCCATATGAAGTCGCGCAGTCGGGTCAGGAGCTACCCTGTCCGCTATAAAGTCATAATCTCATAATCGTACAGGAAAGTTCCTGACTAGACTATGCGAGTGCACAGGTTGTCTGGAGCTATGATGGACGCATATGGAATAAGACCCATTTCCGCAAGACGCGGAATTGTATCCTGTTATGTGTTCGTATAGGTGTTAACGTGAAATAAACGTTAAATGTCATTTAATAAACAGAATGTCAAAAGCGAGCGCTACACGTGGAATACCTAATCTGTGTGTAACACTAAATATTCCCAATATCCATTTAAATGCAAGTAACCAATAAAATTCACCATTTCAAAGAGAGGATAAATTCAATCAGATTCGTCAAAACAAACAATTTGATACCACATGTATTACATTTACACCAGATAAAGCAACAAAAACAGCAAAAAAAAACGCATTTTTCGAATATTAAGAATGAATGTGTAAATGTATATGACGTCATGTAAAACGGACTACTTTTTTAGACACGTTTTGCTATGCAAATGTCACAGGTCAAAGGACATGAACAAAATTTCGTCACTAGATATAAATAGACAAAAACAAGTGAAATAAAACACTAAAAAATATATATAATAATAAAAACACGTATTACAATTAATAATAAAACTCAATGTAAAATGCATGGATTAATTAATTATAAATAATAAGTTATATTAATTTTAAATAATAAGTTATTTTTAAGTTACATTTTCTGTCTGCTTCAGTTTGTCAATTTGCCACAGAAATTGTGTTCGATTAGTAAAAAACTCACTTATTTGGAAAATTAGGACTTTAAACAAAAAACTAAACATGCATATATAAAAATAATTAACATTACACTGATTTTATGGATGAAGGTAAATTTGACATCTTTTGGGATGGTTTAATTGAGGAAGTTGTTAGACCAAGACTTTTCCAACCAGTTTGAAATAAACCGAATGTGTTTAATGAGCCACTTGATGAAAGCACAAATGAAATTGTCAATCTCAATAAAAGTAGTAGAGAAGCCCTACTGAAACAAAATTCATAAGTGAGAACAGTGTAAACATATTAGACAAGACCTTAGAAATAACAACCGAAGGATGCAAACAAATTCTTTTAAGACGAAGATAACAAAAACACTCTTCGGAAAACACTTGCTGATGTAAATCGATTCCAAAAATATATTGTAACGAAAGTCGAAAGAAAGGTAATCCACAATTTATCAGTAGACCATCTCGATGCATATCCCAATACCGATGGTGATGAATACGAGCCAGTAGAACTGCATAGTATTTAGCGGAAACTGCAGAGAGCCAAGTACCCATACTCGATCTTTCGCAGCAGTGATCCAGCATTTTCCCTCACACGTGACTGCCTGAAAGCAAAGCAGAAAAAAAAGAAAATTGTACATATCATCACTGTCTTCACAATAAATTATCAAATATGATATGAGATTAGTAAATAAAATGCAGCTTCATTGTAATAAAATACTTTATTAAATATCAGTAACCATTCTACCCGAAAAAAACCTAGTTCAAAAACATAAGAGATTCGAATATTGCACCTACTGAAATCATGCATATCAACGGACACAAAAACGTTCAGTCCATCATAAATTATGGCGACATTTGAGAACAAACACAGAAAATATATTCAAACCTCTTGACAGCATGTTCCAACGCAACGCGCAAGTCATCTCCATCTGTGTCATGGTCGAATTCAATCATTCAGGAACATCATATCCATTCCTCTGCAGTGAATTTTTCAAAAATGAACATTTCTTTCCCCACCCACCCTGCAGTTTCCCAATCACAAATTCCAGGTCAAATACATCCAATAAATGACATATTCTGTGGTGCTGTTCTGAATGTACAGAACCGCAATATTTACACAAACCCACCACAGTAGGCAAAACATGCAGTAAATTCCAAATAATAAAAAAACTCACTCCATTAATGTACACGTGTAGACGCAATGCGAAGACGAAAGCGACTGGTCTTGACATATTACGCACGTGTGTGTTTCTGGTTCAATATATAATGAATAATATATGCATTTATTGTATGTAATATGTTATTGCTACTTAAACCTTTGTTGTAGAATTAAAGAAGCAAATAGATTTTACAGCGTTATAAAATTGAAGTATGGCACTACTATGGGTGTGGAGGCACAACGCTATTTTTAGAACAAATTCATACACGCTTAACAAATGCAGTCGCTACCGGGCGTATCGATACTATTCTATTATTTCTTTAAAATAGGGGATGAGTGGTATGATTAACAGAAAAAGCCTCGCCGTTATTTTATTCTAAGCCTTGCCTGATATATTACAAAACGATCGGGCAGTAACCTGTTATTCTCTATGTACATCGCTTAAGATATGTAATACTATAGTATCATACGTAAGACTTTGACAGTATTTATATGTCTCTTTAAAATAGTTTTTAATTTAAGGCTTGTGGCCAGTCACCATTATAAACGTGGACAGAACACGCAATACAACTCTTAACGATAGAGCAATTAGAAACAATAAACGATATATGCTGTATAAACTTATTGAATACATGTTTATTGTTGTACGGAAAATCTTCATCTGAACACAGTATTTCCATTTTTGCTACAAGAAATTATTTAGGTCGTGAATCTTCGACTGTGGTGCTCGTCCATTTTGGAAGAGTTCAGCCATCGATGCATGATTGCAAATATTGGTCACGACACAGTCGATCGTTACAGAAAAATACTCGACATCACTGACTTGCAAATGACATTTATCGGTGTTATAAAACATACATAATGCCGCAATTTCAGCATGGAATTATTACTCATTTTTCGTAAGAGGTTTTGCATGTTGCGAATGTATGTCAATGAAGGTCAGAAAAGATTACATCAAATGATCTACCGTTATTTCCGCGTTTTAAAGATATTTATTTTTCGAAGTATCGTTTCATTACATTTTATAACAAGATAAGTATTGATGCAAAGCATCAAAGGGCGTCNAACGTGTCGCGCTTCGCGCTCTATATGTGGTTCTTAAAAAAAAATCCGAGGAGTGCTTGACTCTAGGGAAACGGGTTGCTGGGACACAGTTCCTCCTTGATAAGCGGCTGCTTCCTTTATCGCAACTCATTGTTACACTCAATAATGCGTGTCGCGCTTCGCGCTATATATGTGGTAGGGATAGTACTTAGGGCCTATGATAGACAACCATAAAAATACATGGATAATAGATGTGTTGTTTGCATTTATATGTTAATATAAAAACACGTGTATTTTTTAATAAGATATTTAAGTGATGTAAGACATTTTAATGAACGTTGTCACCACGCGGCATCCATTAATTTTAATAAAAATGTCCAATTGTAGTAAAATGGATTTTAAAATGTCTACATAAAATAAAGCTTTATTATATTTATTAACCTGACTGAAAAAAAAATTGTCAGCCGCCGAACTGTTCCGTTCCTACCGGAACCCGGGATTGAACCGGGGGCCTTTAGATGATTGTTGCGTAAACAACTTCAGTCTAACGCTCTATAAACTGAGCTATTCCGGCTGCTATTTGGTGAAGTTGTGTAAAGCGATCGTTATTATATGTCTATTAATAAACTAATACATTGTACGTTTTCGTACCACTACGCCTTCAAATAAACTTGCATGCGCGATAGGTCGTCAAATATCGTACTACATTGATTCTCCACTAAATAAGCAAATTAGAAAAACCACAAAATAAATATATTTTGATTATGTTTTGTTTTTATACAAAACCAGAAAGTTTCGCGTATTTGCTCAGTCCCTGTGATCTTTCCCCTGTGATCAGTTGTGGATCAGTTATTAATAAAACAATTAGCTTTGCATTATTGGCAATACATGTTTTAATAAATGTCATAGGCACAAATCAGTACTTATTTACACTAATTTACACAAAAAATTACCGCTATGCAAGATATTCTTAAAACAAAAATATATACATTGATCCGTAAAATAACTTCTCCTCCCACAAGCGAAAAAAAAAATGCATTACATACTAGTCGCCGCTCTCCAGAGCGACGCCAATTATTAGTTGCTTTCATGAAATATATTTGATTATGTTTTTGCTATATCAATGCCAGTGAGTTCAATGATCTATATAACGATTTAAAATGCGCAATGTTGATTTTATTGTATCCCAATGGCATTAGTGTATGGATATTGAAATTTTTGTCCGAGACGTTTTCGCATTTTTTAATGAAGAAAACACTAGTAAAGTATTAATAAAGATTTCAATATCAATTTTGTAAGTTGCCGCATTATGTGTGTACCCTTGTGTTTCAATGTGCGTGTTCGTGTTTACCAACCACTTCTATGAGTCGTAAAAGGGTTTGATATATAAGTCGTAAACGTGTATGATTTAAGTCGTTACAGTGTATGATATAAGTCGTAAAAGTTAATTATATTCGTCGTTATATTCTTTAAAATAAGTCGTAAACATGTATGATATACTTCGTTAAAGTAGGCATGTTTCAGGTATGTAGATGTGATTGCCGTAGAAATAAGTTCATGAACGATTCCCGCACTAGTTATGTGGCAGGTTGGATTCGAACTCACAATCGACCAACTGTATGATCTTGACGAGTATGGAATATTTATGATAAATAAAATGGATTTTAATGTTTTAAATTATTATAGTTTTATTTGTAAAAATCTTTAAGGCTCCTCACACCCGTTTCCGTGTTTTAGTCCCCAGTTCATTCAAACTAATCAAAGGTGAATTAAGTTATCGGTGTGTTTCTTTTTATATTTAGATAGATAGATTTATTTCGGTATATAAAATACATATGGCATGGTACACAACATAATTAAAAAATTACTGCATTACACGAAATACAAATATCACAGATCAGCTAAAAGACAAGAGCTTAAAAGCAATTAGAAAGCTATCATTTGGTAAAAAATACATAAATATTGCTTCTTGTTATATCATTTAGAACAAAAAAATAAAATAGTTGCAACACATATTAAATACTAACATAGTGTACCAGGGCAAGTACTCATATACCCAGGATAGCACAAAAAAGGAAATGTGAATTTCCTTATTTCCATTGTGGTCCTGGATGAATGATGACATGTCCTAGCAAGGCACAACTACTATGTTCTTATGGGTGGTAAAATTAGCAAATTAACATATGAATAACAATACACATCATTTGAATAACAATACACATCATTTGAATAATAATAGTCATCACAGAGAGATTACAGGCTTTATCAAGAAACTATAAGCTATTTAAAATATGCTTTTTTACTGCAACCTTAAATGTCTGTAAGTTGGGGGAATCTTTTATGACAATTGGTAAGCTGTTCCATAATGAACATCCCATATATGAGAAGGACTTTTTGCCAAACCCTTTTACTTTAGGGATACTGAAACATGATCCTTTGCTAAATCTGGTATTATGGTTATGAACAGTACTGGCTAGCATAAAATTCTCATTCAAGTAAAAAGGGGCAGAACCTGAGTGTATTTTAAAAACATGGTTAAGAATTATTTGTTCTACTCTTTTTTCAACAGGTAACCAACCCAACTGAAGAAAGTATTCTTTATTGATGTGACTTCTTGGATCTAGTCTGAAAATAAACCTAATGATCTTGTTCTGTGTAACCTGGAGTCTGTTCTTCAGATTCTGAGAAATGCCATAATACCATATAGAACAGGTATAATCAAAGTGACATTGAATCAAGGACATAATTAACATTTTTTTGGTATCAAATGATAAAAACCTTTGCTTTCTGTATAGGAACTTAAGTCTTGCATTTGCCTTCTTAATGACTGATGTAACCATACTTTCAAAACTTAAACATTGATCTAAAGTAGCACCCAAATATTTGACTGAGTCAGTGTGCTGTATAACTGTACCATTGCACGAAATATTAAGGTTAGACTCCTTCTTTAACTTAGGTTTCGAGCCAAATAAAATCGATTCTGTTTTACCCAGGTGTAATGACAATTTATTGTCAACTAACCAGTGACTAACTCTTTCCAGATCTTGTGCTAATAAACACTCAATATCATGTTTAGACTTACCAGACACCAGAATAGCAGAATCATCGGCATATAATAAAAGCTTATTGTTTACAACTCCTGCCATGTCATTCACGTATATTAAAAATAGCAGAGGTCCCAGTATTGAGCCTTGGGGCACACCACATGTGACATTTTCCAAAGATGACTGTATACCAGAAACATCAGTACATTGTTTACGACTAGATAAGTAAGATTCGAACCATCTAATAACATCAGGGGAAAACCCTATCATTTTCAGTTTATCAAAAAGTATAAAATGGTCAACAGTATCGAAGGCTTTTTGCAAATCGAGTAGAACCATGCCAACATAATTACCTTTATCTAAGTTAAACCTAATATAGTCAGATAGATGTATCAGACATGTGTCGGTTGAGAAAGATTTCCTAAATCCTGACTGAAACTCATACAATAACTTCTGCTTATTCAGATAGTTTTCTACTTGGTCATATACAATTCGTTCAAGTATTTTTGACACTATACACAAAATTGATACAGGTCTGTAGTTGCCAACTTCATTTTTATTACCCTTTTTATACAATGGAACAACTCGTGCAGCTTTAAAATCATCAGGTACAACACCTTGTATTATAGATAAATTAATGACATGTGTAAGTGGACAACAAATAATAGAAGCTCCATCACTTACAAAACGTGATGAAATACCGTCTAGACCTGTTGCTTTACTGGCACTAAGTTTATTCAGGTACTTAAGAACATTGTTTTCTGTAACAATAGATAAAGAGCAACTGTTTCAAAAAAAAACCTTTTTAAAATAAAAAGCAGACACGAAATCTTTGCCAAATGTTCCTAAAGATGTTGGTAATTTACTTACAAGATTGGATGCTACTGTTGTAAAAAAACTATTAAAATGGTTAGCCACTTCTATCTTGTCAAAAATAATGTCACCATTAATGTTCAAACCAATAGTTCCAGAGGTACATTTAACTTTTTTGGATGGCATACCTAGTTCTTTAAGTGAATTCCACAAGGATTTGGAATCATTTTCATTATCCATGATAGAATTTTTAAAAAAGTCCCTTTTTGCACAATAAATAAGATGCTGAGCCTTATTTCTAAGAGATTTAAAATGATCATAATTCTCAGATGATTTTACTTTTTTATAAGTATAAAAAGATTTATCTCTATCTTTAATACATTGTAAAATTTCATTTGTAACCCAGGGTTCAGTTCTTTGCTTAATTCTAACAACTTTCACAGGAGCAAGGTTATCAATAACTGACAAAAATATGGATTTAAAACTGCACCATGCATCAGACACATTATCAGATAAAAGCACAGGAGACCAATCAGTATTTATTAGATTCATCTGAAAATCTTCCTTGTTATAGTTTTTTAGGGATCTTACTTTAACAAAATTGTGTTTATTTATACACTCCTTAGAAACTTTCCTTGTACAGTATATAATAGAATGGTCACTGAGACCAACATTGATGACTCCACTTTGAGAAATTTTCTCCCTATCCGAAACTAAAATCAGGTCTATAATAGAGGAAGAATTGCTTACTCTAGTATAATCTGTGATAATCTGTTTAAAATTAAACATGTGAATAAAAGACTGTAAGTGTTTAAATAAAACACACCTTGAGGAGCTACAAGAAACATCAGTGTTAAAATCACCTAAAATAATACATTCACTTTCATTAAAACAAGAGTTTGAGGAACATACATTTTCTAGGAGATCATAAAAATTAGTTTGCTTAGGGGGTCTATAAATACAACCACATATAATAGGTTTAGTTTTTGGTAACAGTATCTCAATCCAAAGAGCTTCCAGTTCATCGTGTAGAATATCGTCTAAGGTGTTAAAAGCTAGGTCACTTCTCACATACACACAAACACCGCCTCCATGTCGATTTAGATATAAATATATATTGTAACTACTGCAAGTAGAGGAAACTTGATTATAAAACAATACAAACTCATTTTTGAATATCAATTCATTAATAACCAAACAGGTGAAGATATTAAATTAAATGTGCGCAAGTGATTTAATCCGAAAGTTGTACCTTAGTTTACCGAGTTTTCTTCATTTTACGCAGACGCGATATTCATTAATTGCGATATTAGAAAAGAAACACGTGGGCTGCACCTTATATGCATTTTCGTGCATTAATTAACGCAGAATACATGGAAATTTAGTGCACGAACAATCGGTAAATTTCAAAAGTCGACAGCTATAATTTGGAAACAACGTTTATTATTGACACATGCTTTTCGCGTCAGAAATCACGCGACTTCAAGGAAATGCCCATTAGCATCGGCCTTGTTTACAAAGTTGCGATACGATTCGTAAATCTTGTCCTGTTTGCTTATTAAAATCAAAAATTAGTTTGGCAGAAGTGTACTGCAGCCATGACTTGAGATTCGTGAGTCCAATTGGCACTAAGAGTTGCATGCAATAGTGAGACGATAGAGAATTGTTGTAAACCGCCAAAACATATGAAACTCGCTTTTGGATAACGGGGCTTAATGCATGTGCGAAAAGTGTCGTCCCAGACAAGCCTATGTGCTAATATGGAACGACTTCCGCCTAAACTGGATTTTGGCTAAGAAGAGACGTCCTTTACACGAAAAAAACCATACAGGCGGAAAGTGTCGTGCCTAATAAGCCTATGCGGACTGCACAGGCTAATCTGGGACGAGGCTTTACTCACATGCATTAAGCTCTATTTTCCCATAGTGAGGCACATTTCGTAGTCTCATAAATGTGGTTTACTTTCAATTAACCTGAGGCCTTACTGTATATGTGAAGCAAGGCGATAACGCAGTTCCCTCCCTTCCTCGTATTGAATTGTGCGGCCAGTACACGCTACTCGACCCGCTGCTACGTCCTTAAGTCGTAGTGGAAAGCGGTTGCATCGCCAACTCCATCGGCTCTACGCAAAGAGTAAAGATTGAGCCGACGTGACGTTACAAGATGCGGGGAATGTTAAAATGGCGACTTCATCATTAACGACGTTGGAATGAATCAATCAGTCCTACGACATTTCTGTCTCAGGTAACGACAGTTGCTGAAAGAATTTCATTTAAATGATAATACTATAATAATAAGCGATGCAACGTTGAACGTAAGCATTAGACATGTCTCATATTGCGCAAGAATTGTAATTTTTTTGTTGGAATTGTAATTGCAAAATAATTCGGTTATTATATATAATAGCAAGTAGTACCAGTTTAACATAATAAATAGTAGGGTGCCTCTTAAAAAGGACTAGTTTCAGTGCACGTATTTTTTAAATCAAGACTTCTTTAAATTTTGCCGTCATCCGTTTGGGTTGGAAAAATAAAGACAGCATTGTTAGCATTTTAAATATACGTTATGCATTTGATGTGAAAAGGATATGTATTTTAGGACACATTTACTGTGTCAAGTTGAAAGCCAGTGTTTGCGTGTCTAATGTTTTAAATAAGAGCAAGACAAAAATAAAGAAACACTTAAAATAAAACCCTCACAGCTTTGAAGAGAACGTTGAAAACACATCTAAAATGTAATTTGAAACCAACAACTGTGTAAATGCCATTTTACTAACTCCAAAGAACTCTTAACATAAATGCGATCTTATTTTGTTGAAAGCTGTCACAGGCGAGTCGTTTACCACATGGAGTAGCTAGTCAGACTGTTCAGTGGAGTGTAGCCCGAATATTCTCCGCACTAGAACACGAAATTGTACTGTTGTCGATGGGTGTGTCGACCTTGAAAAAACCGAGGAGACGCAGTCGTGTGCCAAGGGAGACAACTGTGGGCTTAAGTATTATTTCGAGGGTTGAGAGCGAAACTGGTGTATGCGGTTAGCACTTCCGAATCAGATACAGCCGTTTCACACTTGACCCTAGATCTTTGTGTTGTGGTTAGAACGAAACAAACAAACACATGATCATAGAGCATGCATTGATCTCGCAATATATCGCCCAATGAAGTACCATTACAACGAAACGCGTGCTTGCAAGTGGTATTAAATTCGCTCTTGCCTATTTTTGACGATGCTGGAACCATAAAAAAATTCTTCACAATGGCGACCTATGTAAAAGACCGAGCCAGTCCGATTGAGATAACTCGATTTT
>VMBQ01005418.1:47938-73584 GCA_007657795.1 Dreissena rostriformis | reverse complement strand
CAAACTGTGATTATATTAATTGGTAAGTATCAGTAAAAATACGAAGTTTTGTTAGTCGTAAATCAACGATTTTTTTTTTATACAACAACAACAACTTTTGCCGCGGGGATCAATCGTCGTCGAATTTCATTATTTTTTTCATGGAATTTCATTATTTTTTTCATGGACCACCTCATTAGTCGATACCGGTTTTTTAATCAATTTTTGGAGGTAAAAAATCTCGACTTATGACTGCGTTTTTACGGTAAGATTTTTACATCTTTGAAAAGCTTATTTAAAATGCAGTTTATTTATATATTCCTCGAGGAAAGCATGGGCTTTATAATTTGATTGATGAATAAAAACTTTGTGGCGCATTTAAAAATCGGTGTAGAATTTTCTAGATTGTGGAGACTTTTTCTCTGCATTAAAAGCAAGTCGTTTACGCAGTATCTACCGCGCTACGGTCGTTGAGATAGGTCAGTATTAATCTGTGACATTTACAGTTACCGAACCCGGATTGACACATACACCTTTTGACTCGCAGCGAAGATGAAGGGAAACAACGATATTTATTTGTTTACTTACGGAAGAAAATTCTGCATCGAACACAGGCGGATAATCCAGAATTTCGCCGTGATTATGTTGGACTAATCAAAAGCGGGATAAATAATGGGCGATAACGATCGTATTTCACGTACGGAAAAGTGAGTNCAACTATGCATGGCCCCATTACCAACCCTGGGGCACGCCTAGGTCAAACATTTGGCGTCGGGATACGTGGCGGCCTCTGCCGCGCCATTTCTAGTTGAATATTCTATTTTTATGCAAACATACTTCCAAAAAAGTTATAAGTACATGTACAAATTCCCAGTTTTGGTTTAGTGCAGACGACTTTCCTGTATAAGTCATTGTTTGTATAACAGCTGCCATCAATGAACGACATGATAATTGGCAAACAGAAGGGTATAAGGAGAGGGACCAATTGTCAATTTACTCTAAATTTAGATTGATGCAACGTGTACAAACTATTTTCTGTAAAATAAGTTAAAAATAAAAGTAAGTATATATGAAACATCAATGTGTATCGATAAGCATTCAATTTGTTTGATATACAAAATCTGTGTTTTCACACGCATGTTGTTTTTTTACGAATGTCTGGACAAATTGTCACAAATTGACAAACACCCTAAAAGCGGGACTGTCTGGCATGTATGTTTTAATTGCTTTATCCATATATAAAATCAATGATTATCTTATCAGAATTGAGTTACTCGAATATTATCCAATTAAATTGTCGTGGTTCTTATTTCCAGAAAAAATAGCAAAAATAAAAGCATAAATATTATCGATCGGAAGTTTTCCAAATCAATTAGAAGTATTGAAATAAATTAGAATTACGGTTTTGTGTTAACCAGAAATATCTGATATCTGATGAAAATAAACAGTATTTCTTTAGAAAGAAGAACATAATAATCAATATTCTTTTTCGAAAATTATTAATCCATCCAGTTGTTCAAAGATGCACATAAGATACAATTTATAGTGGTATTTGTGGCAATCAGGAATAGTATGTTGCTCCAAACGGTCATAAGTTCGGACATTTTAATATAAGGTTTAAAAACAAAATCAAATATTCCAATATATTAAAAAAATGACAAATGAATATTCAAATATCATTTTCAGTATTCATTCCCACCCCTAGTTTACATTGGTCAAGGTCAATTTTAACATCTTTAGAGCAAGTATTGTTTAAATTGAGCAGTTGGGTCACAACAGTATCTCCTCTGAAACTACAAACACAGAGGTTTTCTATTTGGTTAGAAAAACCTAAAGAGGTCTCAAAAAAAATTGCCTTGCCCAGAGATTTTATATATTGCATAAAACCGTGCATAGTGGAACCTGTAGTCTCTAGTAGGGATGTGAATGAATATTCGAAAATCGGCCAAATATACGAATCCAAATTCATATTCACGTATTCGATGTTAATGCAAAGAAACTTAAAAAAATGTTTAAGTACAAAGTCGCATTTTTTGTATAGTGCAGACAACTTTCATTTATCAGTTATTATTTGGAGAACAGCTCTCATCAATTAACAAGATGGTAATTGGCATACGGGATGCGTGTCATCTGAGGGAGAGCGTTTCTATTGGTTTTATCTGGGAGTTTGCATGGGTGTTCATACACCGTGTTTAATTTGTTGTCAAAGATAAGTGACATGTTATTCATAGTCCAGCTTTTCTCAAATAAAACAATAGAGACAACCCCAAATACGTTACCTTTTTATGGCCAATCATTTTAATTGCTATATCCATATATAAGTCCATGAATATTGAATCAGAATTTAGTTACTCAAATATAAACCAATGAAAATTGTTTGAAATAAGTATCAATTTATTTACGCTGGAGAGCATTAATTTCAAGCTCACTATATATGTTCTAGATACACTTTCAATTTAGATTCTAACTTCTATATTTATATTTATAGTTAAAGCAATTCACAGTGTCACCCTCTCGTGTAAGGAAGTATTTCAAGCTGTCAATTAGTTGGATGAAGGCAACATGCAATTTGCGCACACACAAAAAATACATAAATTATATATATATATCATGAGAGTTATATCCAAGTTTTGACATCTTTGTGGTTCTGAACAATTTTGCAAAAAATTAAAAAAGCTTAAATATTATTAACTAAGGGAAGTAATCCAGGGTTGTCATTAGGATTGTTTGTAGCAGGCTTTTGAGTTATTTGAGAAGGCTAACCTGCTAGGGGGGTCCGGCAAGCCCCCGGAGATTTTTTGAAATAAAGGTGCCAAATCGTGGCTTTTGAGCGATTTTGGGCACATAATTTAGCATCCTGCACTGTGTGTTTCATGACTGTCTTTTTCTGAAATAATTCAGTTTATAAAGATAATGTGCCTGTTGACTTGAAAATAAAATTTATATTACCTTAGGCAATTTTATGAAAAAAAATTGGGCATAGGTTGCCCCAGCTGAGCCAATCTTAGGATTAAAATATTTTGCCGAGGAAGCTTCTTTGGGCCAATTTTTTCCAATACAAATTTGGACATAGCTAAACATTGCAGTGCCAATTCAATATATTTAGCATTTTAGGCATTGTGCCTCAACCAAGGCCGAACATAATTATGAAAAAATCAGGACAGTTTGGGGCTTGAGAGTTTCATTCATCCTAATGAAAGACTCACCCTCATGTAAAAGGTGGTTACAAATAAATCCACTTGCCGTTCGGAGGTTCAAAACCCCGTGAAGAAACCAAACATTGGAACCAAACATTGGGTCCGCGCAACATCAACGAAATTTGTCAAAAATAGAAAAAAAACGAAATGTAACAGGAAAATGCATTTATCAGGAGGTGCCGATAAATGATAAACGTTAACAAAACTGGAACAAAACAACTTCAACAGCGAACTATCGTTCTTACTCGAAACACAAACAAAAAGTCATTTATTTTTCATTGTTTGAACATATTCAATTGTTGACTTTGTTACAGTTTGTGACCTTGAATCAAAGTCGTACACTCCCATTACCCACTCCGCGATTGGACAATTATATCGATACGACCAATGAGAAAGCAGTTAACATATATTGGTTAAGGTTGTTTACTTCCGCTTCAGACAGTTAGTATATAAATGAATATTAAATATCTCGTCATTGTTGTGAAAATTTGCCGATTTTTTTTTTTCATTTTCTTTCCAAATTTGAGCCGGCCTAAATAACATTTGAGGCGGTCAAATCAGCCGCCGGCCGCCTCCTAATGACAACCCTGGTAATCCAAATAATTTATTACGGCATTGAAATAAATGAGAATAATGGTAATATGTTTACCTAAAATAACTGATATCTTATGTAAAAAAACGTATGAAGTGAAAATGAAGAACATATAATCAATTATTGTTTTGAAAAATGATTACTCTATCCCCTCTTAAAGCTGCATATAAAATTTGATTTATACTAGTATTTGTGGCAATCAGGTACAGTACTTTGCTCCGGATGGTTGTAAGTTTTTGCATTCAAATCGTAGGTTTAAAAATCAAATATTCAAATATATTCAAATAATTACAAACAAATATTTGAATATCATTTTTGGTATTTGTTCCCATCCCTAGTCTCTAGCAAGTGCCATGACCCTCGGGCCCACATGTTCATGTAATTGATATAATGTTTGTGTTTGCAGCGAGCCCTGCAGTGAGTGTCAGTGAGGATGATGACAGCCGTATGGAAGTGGACTCTGACAAGTACAGCACTGCACCTAGCACCAGTCCAAGTTTCCCTGTCTCACCAAGGTACCATTCTAAGTGTCCCTGGCTCAGTAAGGAACCAGTCTGAGTGTCCCTGTCCCACCAAGGTACCAGTCTAATTGTCCCTATCTCACTAAGGTACTAGTCCAAGTGTCCCTGTCTCACCAAGGTTCCAGACTAAGTGTCCCTGGCTCAGTAAGGTACCAATCTGAGTGTCCCTGTCCCACCAAGGTACCAGTCTAATTGTCCCTGTCCCACCAAGGTACCTAATTGTCCCTTTCTCACCAAGGTACCAGTCTAATTGTTCCTGTCTCACCAAGGTTCTAGTCTAATTGTCCCTGTCTCACAAAGGTACCAGTCTAATTGTCCATGTCTCACCAAGGTACTGTCCCTGTCTCACTAAGGTACTAGTCCAAGTGTCCCTGTCTCACTAAGGTACTAGTCTAAGTTTACCCTCTCTCACCAATGTACAAGTCCAAGTGTCCCTGTCTCACCAAGGTACTAGTCCAAGTGTCCCTGTCTCATCAAGGTACCAGTCTCAGTGTCCATGTCTCACTAAGTACCAGTCTAAGCCTGTTTCACCAAGGTACCAGTCTAAGTGGCCCTTTTTCACCAAGGTACCAGTCTAAGTGGATCTGTTTCACCAAGGTACCAGTCTAAGTTTCCCAGTTTCACTAAGGTACCAGTCTGAGTGTCCCTTTTTTAACCAAGGTTCCAGTCTAAGCCTGTTTCACCAAGGTACCAGTCTAAGTGGCCCTGTTTCACCAAGGTACCAGCCTAAGTGGCCCTGTTTCACCAAGGTACCAGTCTTAGTGTCCCTGTTTCAACAAGGTACCAGTCTAAGTGTCCAAGTCTCACTAAGGTACCAGTCTAAGTGTCCCTGTCTCACCAAGGTACCAGTCTAAGTGTCCCTGCCTCACCAAGGTACCAGTCTAAGTGTCCCTGTCTCACCAAGGTACCAGTCTAAGTGTCCTTGTTTCACCAAGGTACCAGTCTGAGTTGCCCTGTTTCACCAAGGTACCAGTCTTAATTGCACTGTTTCACCAAGGTACCAGTCTTAGTGACCATTTTTATCTCATCAAGGTACCAGTCTTAGTAAAAATTTCTCAAGTTACCAATCTTGATGGTTTCCCCGGGGCCAATATGGTTTCTTGTTGCTGAAATCCCTTATGCAAGTGGGGTGTGGAGATATCCCTTACTTATTGTGACACCCTATGGTCAGCCACCTGACATTTCCTTAATGATAGCAGTAAACTGTGAAAGTAGACCTTTTATACGTTCTCAACATGCCAGGCTGCAAAACCCCCCAGTTAAAGATCAAGGGGGGGGGGGGGGTCTCTTGATTTTCAAACTAATTGATTAAAATACTGAAGACACTCTATATATTATATGTTTGTTGGAATAATAGATATTCAAGTGTAGTTTAATAAGCTGAAACCTGCATTATAAACATGGTCATACAAGGAAACTCAGATTTTATATTCACCCTTAGATATGTCAAGCAGTATTAAATATATTATAAATTAAACAAACATTTTGTTAACATTTTAAATTGTTTAAAATGTAAAAAGTTGTCAAAAAGACAATTTTTATATTACAATTTATTTTGTTTTTTGCAACATCTTGTAGGTATCCATATCAGTATGATAACATAGAGTCTTTTGTTATGGACATTATTCGTGACCAGCTCTTGAAACGACAGCTCATGGACGCATCTGCAAAAAATTTGATACGCCTCATGACTGTGACATGCGGGTACCAAGAGGTGAGACAGCTGGCATCCCAGAAACTTGAGTTGTGGCTGCAGAATCCGAAGGTAAGTGGCACTATCAGATTGTTTGCTTGAGGGGAGACAAGTTGTGTGTGTGTATAAGAACGTGGTGAAGGTCACATTATACTAAAATATTTCCTTATCAAATTCAATGTAAAAGCAACAACTGACCATCTTTTTACTGGCTGTTCTACAGTTGAAGGTATACCTAAAACTGTCATGGTCTCATCATGTAGTCTCCAACCTTCAAGTAACACTGAATTTTAAGTACACAACAATGTTTTTTCTTCTATACGCACAAAGAAATATTAAAAAATAAAGTCATGGCAAGTGCCCATACTGAAAATTGTGTCTTCAAATAAATGGTTTTGATTTATTTAGTGAATAAAGCAATGCACAATTTAAATATTGAGTATAATGTTACCTAAACTCACTGATGCAGCATGCACTCTGTTTACACTTCTTATTAATGATTTATATACTGTGTGGTCACTACTGAGGTAACATGCAGTGTGTGTTCAGTTTGATGTTACATGCAGTGTGTGTTCATACTGAGGTAACATGCATTGTGTGTTCAGACTGAGGTAACATGCAGTGTGTGTTCAGACTGAGGTAACATGCAGTGTGTGTTCAGACTGATGTTACATGCAGTGTGTGTTCAGACTGATGTTACATGCAGTGTGTGTTCAGACTGATGATACATGCAGTGTGTGTTCAGACTGAGGTAATATGCAGTGTGTGTTCAGACTGATGTTACATGCAGTGTGTGTTCAGACTGGGGTAATATGCAGTGTGTGTTCAGACTGATGTAACATGCAGTGTGTGTTCAGACTGATGTTACATGCAGTGTGTGTTGAGACTGATGTTACATGCAGTGTGTGTTGATACTGATGATACATGCAGTGTGTGTTCAGACTGATGATACATGCAGTGTGTGTTCAGACTGATGATACATGCAGTGTGTGTTCAGACTGATGATACATGCATTATATGTTGAGACTGATGGTACATGCAGTGTGTGTTGAGACTGGGGTAATATGCAGTGTGTGTTGAGACTGATGTTACATGCAGTGTGTGTTCAGACTGATGTTACATGCAGTGTGTGTTGAGACTGAGGTAACATGCAGTGTGTGTTCAGACTGATGTAACATGCAATATGTGTTGAGACTGATGTTACTTGCAGTGTGTGTTTAGACTGAGGTATCATGCAGTGTGTGTTGAGACTGATGTTACTTGCAGTGTGTGTTTAGACTGAGGTAACATGCAGTGTGTGTTCAGACTGATGTTACATGCAGTGTGTGTTCAGACTGATGTAACATGCAGTGTGTGTTGAGATAAATGTTACTTGCAGTGTGTGTTCCGACTGATGTTACATGCAGTGTGTGTTAAGACTGATGTTACATGCAGCGTGTGTTGAGACTGATGTTACATGCAGCGTGTGTTGAGACTGATGTTACATGCAGTGTGTGTTGCGACTGATGTTACTTGCAGTGTATGTTCAGACTGATGTTACATGCAGTGTGTGTTCAGACTGAGGTAATATGCAGTGTGTGTTCAGACTGATGTAACATGCAGTGTGTGTTGAGACTGATGTTACTTGCAGTGTGTGTTCAGACTGAGATAACATGCAGTGTGTGTTCAGACTGAGGTAACATGCAGTGTGTGTTCAGACTGATGTTACATGCAGCGTGTGTTAAGACTGATGTTACATGCAGTGTGTGTTGAGACTGATGTTACATGCAGTGTGTGTTCAGACTGATATTACATGCAGTGTGTGTTGAGANAAAAACTTTGGGGAGCATCACCCGTCTCCGACGGTTTCTTGTTTTTATAGCAGGCCCAATTGTTTTAATTTTAAATTTGAAAGGAACAAATATCAGACAAGAAATATGTGAAGGTTTTTATTTATAAGATTTTTTTAAAGCAATCATTGAAAACAACATTTTTAACAAAATTGTCCTATCAGATGTAAAAAAAAGGGATATATGACTATTTCCTGTCATATTGTGACACTTGTTCCTTTTATTTCTACTGTTTTATAGCATTCGAAAGGTGCTGTTCTTAGAAAGTGGTGATACGTATGCCAAGGATAGCTGGCCTGCTGAAGCTGATAGGGGGTATGTCAAAGCAAGTCTTATTTTTATGCCCCCATAAAGTGGGAGGCATTAAGCATTTCACTTTTCTATGCATTTGGACATAACAATGTCTGTACATTATGTCCTAGAGTTTGTGTACTTATTTCCCCTTTTTCTCAGATTTTCATATTCTTAACCCGGTTTTCAACATAGTTGAAAGTTGCTGGTCATTAGTTTTGGGTATGGTGGGTAGCTTGGCATGCTGGTGTGTGCGTCAAACAGATGGGTTCTGGTAAATATATTTAGTTTGAATAGACCAATCTTGATGAAACTTTTTATTTAGCATGCTTGCATTAAGACTTAGCCTGGGTGTTTTTGGGCTGGTAAAGCTTAAGATCACATTAACTAAAAAATAGAAAACCAGTTTCCACTCCATAAATTGAGTTTGGATGGTGGTACATGTAATGCACTGACATTAGGTGTGAAAAATAGTGTACATAAACACCTTGCTTGTGATTACATTTTGGTTTAGTTGGTTGGGTCTAGGTTTAAATCACTCTAACTAAAAAAAGAAAAATTCAAAGAGGTGAAATCTGGTCAATTTAGTTTACATTGACCAATATTGCTGAAAATTTGGATAAAGCAAAATGCATGGAGATTTTGTTACAAACCAGAAAATAAGAACTTAGGAGGGAAGTACAGAGGGCATTTGACACAAAGTGTGGATGCTTTCTGTGTTCTTTTCAATCGTGCTTTTTGCAAAAGATCATGGAATCTGCTGGCTGTACAAGCAAGACAACTTTTTTTCAGTTTTACCTGAAAAATATGAATTACTGAATGAATGTGTAGGCAACACATTTATTTAAATGTGAACATTTGCAACATTGCATTATCTGTTATACATAGTTTAAAAACACGAATTGTTAAGTGTTGAAATATTTTTTTGCCTTAAATAAAGACATATTTTAATAGCATAAATACGTTACCTGCTATCTTATAGCTANGTTACATGCAGTGTGTGTTCAGACTGATATTACATGCAGTGTGTGTTCAGACTGATATTACATGCAGTGTTTGTTGAGACTGATGATACATGCAATGTGTGTTCAGACTGATGTTTCCTTCAGTATGTGGTCAGCCTGATGTTACCTGCAGTATGTGTTCAGACTGATGTTACATGCAGTGTGTGTTCAGACTGATATTACATGCATTGTGTGTTGAGACTGATGTTACATGCAGTGTGTGTTGAGACTGATATTACATGCAGTGTGTGTATAGACTGATGTTACATGCAGTGTGTGTTCAGACTGATGTTACATGCAGTGTGTGTTCAGACTGAGGTAACACGCAGTGTGTGTTCAGACTGAGGTAACATGCAGTGTGTGTTTAGACTGAGGTAACATGCAGTTTGTATATTTCAGCTAGCGCGCTCCTCCCAGGACCTGCTGATGTCTGTGTGCATGAACTCTGACAGTCCACAGTTAGGAGACCAGGAGGTGGTCGCACTGCTGCTCAAAATCAGGCTGAAAACAAAACCTGTCATCAATCATTATTTGTTATGCATCAGGTATGTGAATTATTTGAGTGACATTTAGTTATATATATTTTTGGCTTGATTCAATTGTGCCATGTATGTATTTGATATATGAGGGATGATACAAAGATACCCAAATGCCACTCACAATCCAGTATGGTAAATAACAGATCAAACAAATTAATATCAAACAAAAGTGGAATCTTTCTGCTACAATCAGTTACAATTTCTAGGATATGTGTAGCCATCTGGAGAATGGCATGTAACCTCCGTGATGTTAAATGATTAAAACTGAACATGACAATAGTCATAAAATGTGTTTTTAGCATTCTTCAAAATTGTCCCTCATTTGTTCAAAGTATCTATAATGGGAAGTGTATGTAGTGGTCAGTCATTGATGCTACAAATTATGATTTATTGCATAACAAGCTGTGAATAAACAGCAAACTTGTCATTGGAAACACTGACAAATATAATGGCCATTGATAAGAAGGTCAACTAAAAAAGAAGTGATCTGCTTACACAATCATTTCTCTGTATTGTTTTTTTTTTAAACTAAATGTGTTTGTTTTTCTCTTGAATTCTTGACAGAGCTTTATGCTGTTGAGTGTTAATTTTGTAAGCCGGTGAGTGGTACTAGTGTATGCTGGTGAGTGGTAATGGTGTGTGCTGGTGAGTGGTAATAGTGTATGGTGGTGAGTGGTAATGGTGTATGATGGTGAGTGGTAATGGTGTATGATGGTGAGTGGTAATGGTGTATGATGGTGAGTGGTAATGGTGTATGCTGGTGAGTGGTAATGGTGTATGATGGTGAGTGGTAATGGTGTATGATGGTGAGTGGTAATGGTGTATGATGGTGAGTGGTAATGGTGTATGCTGGTGAGTGGTAATGGTGTATGCTGGTGAGTGGTAATGGTGTATGATGGTGAGTGGTAATGGTGTATGATGGTGAGTGGTAATGGTGTATGATGGTGAGTGGTAATGGTGTATGCTGGTGAGTGGTAATGGTGTATGATGGTGAGTGGTAATGGTGTATGATGGTGAGTGGTAATGGTGTATGATGGTGAGTGGTAATGGTGTATGCTGGTGAGTGGTAATGGTGTATGATGGTGAGTGGTAATGGTGTATGATGGTGAGTGGTAATGGTGTATGATGGTGAGTGGTAATGGTGTATGCTGGTGAGTGGTAATGGTGTATGATGGTGAGTGGTAATGGTGTATGATGGTGAGTGGTAATGGTGTATGATGGTGAGTGGTAATGGTGTATGCTGGTGAGTGGTAATGGTGTATGATGGTGAGTGGTAATGGTGTATGATGGTGAGTGGTAATGGTGTATGATGGTGAGTGGTAATGGTGTATGCTGGTGAGTGGTAATGGTGTATGATGGTGAGTGGTAATGGTGTATGATGGTGAGTGGTAATGGTGTATGATGGTGAGTGGTAATGGTGTATGCTGGTGAGTGGTAATGGTGTATGATGGTGAGTGGTAATGGTGTATGATGGTGAGTGGTAATGGTGTATGATGGTGAGTGGTAATGGTGTATGCTGGTGAGTGGTAATGGTGTATGATGGTGAGTGGTAATGGTGTATGATGGTGAGTGGTAATGGTGTATGATGGTGAGTGGTAATGGTGTATGCTGGTGAGTGGTAATGGTGTATGATGGTGAGTGGTAATGGTGTATGATGGTGAGTGGTAATGGTGTATGATGGTGAGTGGTAATGGTGTATGCTGGTGAGTGGTAATGGTGTATGATGGTGAGTGGTAATGGTGTATGATGGTGAGTGGTAATGGTGTATGATGGTGAGTGGTAATGGTGTATGATGGTGAGTGGTAATGGTGTATGATGGTGAGTGGTAATGGTGTATGATGGTGAGTGGTAATGGTGTATGATGGTGAGTGGTAATGGTGTATGATGGTGAGTGGTAATGGTGTATGATGGTGAGTGGTAATGGTGTATGATGGTGAGTGGTAATGGTGTATGATGGTGAGTGGTAATGGTGTATGATGGTGAGTGGTAATGGTGTATGATGGTGAGTGGTAATGGTGTATGATGGTGAGTGGTAATGGTGTATGATGGTGAGTGGTAATGGTGTATGATGGTGAGTGGTAATGGTGTATGATGGTGAGTGGTAATGGTGTATGATGGTGAGTGGTAATGGTGTATGCTGGTGAGTGGTAATGGTGTATGATGGTGAGTGGTAATGGTGTATGCTGGTGAGAGGTAATGATGTATGCTGGTGAGTGGTAATGGTGTATGATGGTGAGTGGAAATGGTGTATGATGGTGAGTGGTAATGGTGTATGATGTTGAGTGGTAATGATGTATGCTGGTGAGTGGTAATGGTGTATGATGTTGAGTGGTTATGGTGTATGATTGTGATAGGTAATTGTGTATGCTGGTGAGTGGTAATGGTGTAAGTCAATATAAATTGACGACATAGAGTCTTTTGATGATTTTTGCTTTGGCAGACTCTCAGCGTCAATACTTTCCATCTATCTTTTTAATAGCGAGAGTTCCGACACGAATTTCGGTCGCATTACTTCTGAACTTAATTCACACGATCCCACTGTAACCTATTTCAACAACAACAACAAATACCAAAATGGCTGCCTTTGAAAAAATTATCGTTCCATGTCTATTATTTCGAATGAAACTCAGTAAATTTTTGTGATCTTAGTTCATATTTTTCAAACAACAGGTAGATTTTAGATATATACACTTGTAAATACTGTTATTCCCATAATAGTATTGTATTTATTTTTTGTTATGGTTTTTACAGACCGGAGTTTCAGCGTTCAGATTTATTCTGAACACGAATTATTTCAGCTAGTATTGGTGTATGATGTTGAGTGGTAATGGTGTATGCTGGTGAGTGGTAATGGTGTATGCTGGTGAGTGGTAATGGTGTATGATGGTAAGTGGTAATGGTGTATGCTGGTGAGTGGTATTAGTGTATACTGGTGAGTGGTAATGGTTTGTGATGGTGAGTGGAAATGGTGTATGCTGGTGAGTGGTACTAGTGTATGCTGGTGAGTGGTAATGGTTTGTGATGGTGAGTGGTAATGGTGTATGCTGGTGAGAGGGAATGGTGTAGGCTGGTGAGTGGTAATGATGTATGCTGGTGAGTGGTATTGGTGTATGATGGTGAGTGGTAATGGTGTATGCTGGTTAGAGGTAATGGTGTATGATGGTGAATGGTAATGGTGTATGATGGTGAGTGGTAATGGTGTATGCTGGTTAGAGGTAATGGTGTATGCTGGTGAGTGGTAATGGTCTATGATGATGAGTGGTAATGGTGTATGCTGGTGAGTGGTAATGGTGTATGCTGGTGAGAGGTAATGGTGTATGCTGGTGAGTGGTAACAGTGTATGCTGGTGAGTGGTAATGGTGTATGCTGGTGAGTGGTAATGGTGTATGATGGTGAGTGGTAATGTGTATGCTGGTGAGAGGTAATTGTGTATGATGGTGAGTGGTAATGGTGTTTGCTGGTGAGAGGTAATTGTGTATGATGGTGAGTGGTAATGGTGTATGCTGGTGAGAGGTAATTGTGTATGATGGTGAGTGGTAATGGTGTATGCTGGTGAGTGGTAATGTTGTATGATGGTGAGTGGTAATGGTGAATGATTGTGATTGGTAATGGTGCTGGTTGTTTTGCAGGGAGCTGCTGTTGCAGCATGCTGAGAACCTGCGCAGCGTGCTAACCCACACCATTTACAACGAGCTGTCCACCACCCGCAACCCCAACAATATGCTGCTTATCGCTGTCATCTTCCAGACACAGACAGACACAGCAGCTCGTGTAAGCAAAGTACATCACATAGTAATAAAACCTTTTGCCCTCACAAATAAAAGTCTGAATTTCAAAAGAATAACTTAAAAAAAAGCATTTGTTTATTGAGTATATATTTAGGTTATCCTTATTGAAGATATTAGCAATTGTCAGTAATTCAATTGTTTTCTTCTACTTCTGTCAGATTCTGGCCGAAATATTTCAAGACCTTCTTACGAACAAAGATGACTATCTTCGCGCACTACGTGCCTTGCTACGTGAGATCGTTCGCTCTTTAAGACATGACTTCAACTTTACCACATTCTGTTTGGCATTAATGCAACTGAGAACTGAGTCTAAATTTACAGATATGGAACCTATGTTCAAGGTAAGCTCATGCTATAATATTCTTTTTAAGCTTAACTTCTCAAAGAAAAGTCAAGCTATTCTTATCGCTGTGGGATCAGCGTTTAGGCCTGGGTAAAGTTTTTAGTAAGCCAGTACCTCAAGAATGGCTTGAATGCTTTCTTTCACACTTAAGCATTTATTTCCCTTTATATTAAAATAAACCCATTGACCACGTTTTTAAGATGGAAATTGGCCTTTTTCCATTTTACGTATCAAAACATACAAACTTGTGAATGTCAATAAAGAGATTGCCAGCTCTATAAAAGGAGGGCACATTGAAGATTTAAAAATAAATTATTTTGACCTGTATGAATCAGTGTGTCACAGAAAAGCACCACTAAGCTATCTTTATATTCAAGGTAAAGCTAAGCATTCAAATGTCAGAATGCAGCAATTATATTATAGAAATAAAGCTTGTCCATTCTATAAAATTGATTGATTCATCATTGAACAAAATGGTCTTGCCACACAAAAACAAAATTGCTACCTTAAAGCTCATACTAGGAAATCAATAGTAAAAATATAGCATTAATTGTTAAGGCTCTATGTCTGTGTCAATGCGGTATGTGGTGGTATTAATCACAGTCAGTGATAATTGTAGTTTTCAACTGTGGTCTACACTCAATAGTTGAGTAAAAAATTGGATTTTTTAACTTCATGTACATGGGTGTAAATCACTAGCCATTGGCAATTTAAATTTTGCTGCAAGCAAATGTGGTATTCTGATCGCACTAACCTTTTTAGCTCACCTGAATACAACGTGCTCATTACGAGCTTTTGTGATTACCTTTTGTTCGTCGTGTGTTGTGCATCATCCGTCGTGCGTCGTTCGTTGTGAGTCGTCAACATTTGCCTTGTTAACACTCTAGAGGCCACATTTATTGTTCGATCTTCATGAAACTTTGTCAGAAAATTTGTCCCAATGATATCTTGGACAAGTTTGATAACGGTTACGGTTGGTTGAACAACATGGCTGCCAGGGGGCATGGCAGTTTTCCTTATATGGCTATACTAAAACCTTAACACTCTAGAAGTCACATTTATTGTCTTATCTTCATGAAACTTAATAAGAACATTGGTTCTAATGATATCTCGGATGATTTCGAAAATGGTTCCGGTCTCTTGAAAAACATGGCCGCCAGGGGGCGGGGCAGTTTTCCTTATACATGTGCAGTACAGCCCANGTGTATGCTGGTGAGTGGTAATGGTGTATGATGGTGAGTGGAAATGGTGTATGATGGTGAGTGGTAATGGTGTATGATGTTGAGTGGTAATGATGTATGCTGGTGAGTGGTAATGGTGTATGATGTTGAGTGGTTATGGTGTATGATTGTGATAGGTAATTGTGTATGCTGGTGAGTGGTAATGGTGTAAGTCAATATAAATTGACGACATAGAGTCTTTTGATGATTTTTGCTTTGGCAGACTCTCAGCGTCAATACTTTCCATCTATCTTTTTAATAGCGAGAGTTCCGACACGAATTTCGGTCGCATTACTTCTGAACTTAATTCACACGATCCCACTGTAACCTATTTCAACAACAACAACAAATACCAAAATGGCTGCCTTTGAAAAAATTATCGTTCCATGTCTATTATTTCGAATGAAACTCAGTAAATTTTTGTGATCTTAGTTCATATTTTTCAAACAACAGGTAGATTTTAGATATATACACTTGTAAATACTGTTATTCCCATAATAGTATTGTATTTATTTTTTGTTATGGTTNGTGTAGTTCAGCAACGGACAAGTAAAATTTCCTAAATGGTTGTCCGTGGACAAGTATAGTTTTTTTAGATTTCGCCACCCCTGACAGGTACGGTCACACCTTCCCAATTGTTATTTTATCAGTCTTAACAGTAGAAAGGTTAAGTGAAACATCTGGAGTATTCTTCAAGAAAGTGACAAAACGGTATTAGAGTAAAAAGGTTGACTTACAGTTTATAATAATATGTTTAAATGGCAAATCACGCCAAAGAAATCCATAAAGGAAAGCATTACTTATTCATAAAACTATATTTTGTTACAAAAGTTTCTATTTTCCAAGGACTTGTACATAAATGATGCCTTAAAAGCTCACATTATGTCTGTCATAAAATACTTATTTTTGTGTCCAGTGACATGTAAAGTGGGCATCTAGGTCCTTGGGACACATTTTTAGTTCAATTCATGTTGTAATGGTCATATACTATGTTAAATGTTAATGCTGTCATTCAATAAGCACTTATGTGACTGCTGTTGGATTGCAGACCTATGATACGATTAGCTCAGGACTGTCCAGTGCTGGAGGACACTCTTATGCGCGTCCTGGTGATTGGGCTGTCCCGCGACTTTGCTCTTGGACCACCTGATGCAGTTGAGTTGGCAGACATCTTGATCCGACGAGCTGCTAATTTGCAATATGAAGGTTATTAAATAATGGCATACGCACACACGCATACGCACACACACAACACACACTCACACACGTAAGCTGTTCACGACAAAATCTACGTTCATGACATAAATATCATTTGTATTTATAGGTGTTAGTATTGTCTTTTTTTTTAACTCAAATGGTAATTGACACTTTTTTTTGCTTTTAAGTTGCACTGACAACAATACGTTTGCAGACATTTCACACAGACATTATTCTGACAAATGGCACTGGCACTGTTGTCACTAATACAGGTTTCGTCAGCAAGTTAATGTCTCAGTTTCAAATATCAAATGCATGCTAGAGGCCAAATTTATTTCTGATCTTCATGAAACTTTGTCAGAATATTTGTCCCAATTCAAATCTTGGGCAAGCTTAAACCTTGGTCAAGTTAGGTCAAAAACTAGGTCATTAGGTCAAATAAAAAAAAGGCTTTTTAAAAATCTATCTTTTGTCAGAACATTTGTTCTAATCTCAGATGAGTTCAAAATGGTTGAACTTCGCCGCAGTTTTCCTTATATGACTATAGTAAAACCTTGTGAATACTCTAGAAGTCACATTTTTTAGTCCAATCTTCATGAAACTTGGTCAGAACATTTGTTGTAAAGATATCAGGGCCTAGTACGAAAATAGTTCCGGTGTGTTGGAAAACATAGCCACAAGGGGGTGGGGTGGATATCTTGGCTGAGTTTGAAACTGGTTCATGTGAGGTTAAAAATTAAGTGACTAGGTCAAATTAAAAAAAAAAAGCTTGTTAACACTCGAGATGTCTCATTTTAAGTAAAATCTTCATAAAACTTGGTCAGAAAGTTTGTTTTAATGATATCTGGGCTCAGTTTGAAAATGGTTCTAGTAAGTTAAATAACATGACCACCAGGGTCACATAGTCTAGAAGTTACATTTCAGGATTTACAGGATAATACATACCCCTCCATGTAAGCACTTTATGTATCCTGTGTTCAGGTCAACAGGTAAAACATATCCCTCCATGTTAACACTTTATGTATGCTGTGTTCAGCTCGACAGGTAACACATACCCCTCCATGTTAACACTTTATGTATGCTGTGTTCAGGTCAACAGGTAACACATACGCCTCCATGTTAACACTTTATGTATGCTGTGTTCAGGTCTACAGGTAACACATACCTCTCCATGTTAACATTTAATGTATGCTGTGTCTAGGTCAACAGGTAACACATACCCTTCCATGTTAACTCTTTTGATGCTGTGTTCAGGTCAACAGGTAACACATACCCCTCCATGTTAACACTTTATGTACACTGTGTTCAGGTCAACAGGTAACACATACCCCTCCATGTTAACACTTTATGTATGCTGTGTTCAGGTCAACAGGTAACACATATCTCTCCATGTTAACACTTTATGTATGCTGTGTTCAGGTCAACAGGTAACACATACCCTTCCATGTTACCACTTTAAGTACACTGTGTTCAGGTCGACAAGTAACACATACCCTTCCATGTTACCACTTTATGTACGCTGTGTTCAGGGCAACAGGTAACACATACCCCTCCATGTTAACACTTTATGTATGCTGTGTTCAGGTCAACAGGTAACACATACCCCTCCATGTTAACACTTTATGTACTATGTTCAGGTCAACAGGTAACACATACCCCTCCATGTTAAGACTTTATGTACTATGTTCAGGTCGACAAGTGCTGCATGTTGCCAGACTGGAGCTGTTTGATGCACTGCTCAACTTGTGTTCATACAGGCACCCAGAGAACATTGTGTTGCCAGCAGGGTGGGTATCTCTTACAATACTCGCCTTGATTGGTCTCTAATTGAATATAAATGCAGAAAGCTGTTTTATACCACTTGTATTGTAACTCATTTTTATGTCCACCAGTATATACTGGGGGACATATTGTTTTTGCCCTGTCTGTTGGTCTGTTGGTTTGTTTGTTTGTTTGTTTGTTTGTTTGCGCCAACTTTAACATTGGCCATAACTTTTTCAATACTGAAGATAGCAACTTGATATTTGGCATGCATGTGTATCTCATGGAGCTGCACATTTTGAGTGGTGAAAGGTCAAGGTCATCCTTCAAGGTCAAAGGTCAAATTTATGGGTCAAAATCGCTCAAAAGTGGACATAGTGTTTCACAAACACATCTTGTTTTCTGATTAATTTTCTTACACCTGTGTTAATGTCTATTTTTCCACTTCCTTTGATTCAAGTATGGCAGTTTTTAGTTACCGCTTTCATATATTCACTTAGTTTTGGTAGACTAGCTTACCTAGGAAAAGTGTGAGAATGTTACCTGATGTTTGAAATACTTTGGAATTTGTTTTTTAGAATCATAAGAAACAAACACACTAAAGCCCATGTCAACAACTGAATTGTGATAGCTCCTCTTAAAATTGAGAAAAAAATCTTAAATTTGATACACACTTGTATGTTGCAGCTACCAGCCCCCTCAGCTGGCCATCTCGAGTCTGTACTGGAAGGCTTGGATCATACTGCTCATAATCTCTGCGTTCAACCCAGCAACATTCGGTACAAATAGTAGCACCATACTTACCATACACATCCTTCAAAGTGCTTTAATTCCAGCAAAAAGAAATATTTAAATGTTTTTTATCAGTTTCTCAGTGCTTCTGTTTTGTTTACCTTAGCACAACTTGCTCATGGTGAGCTTTTTATGCCCCTGGTAGGGTGGCATATAGCAGTTGAACTGTCCGTCAGTCTGTCTGTCCGTCCGACCGAAAACTTTAACATTTGTCATAACTTTTGCATTATTGAAGATAGCAACTTGATATTTGGCATGCATGTGTATCTCATAGAGCTGCACATTTTGAGTGGTGAAAGGTCAAGGTCAATGTCATCATTCAAGGTCAAAGGTAAAAAACCAAAATCCAAGGGAAGTTATAAGCTTTAAAGGGAGATAATTTCTATACCTGCCAAATGATATATTGAAATTTTATTTCAAAGTGGCGCAGTAGGGGGCATTGTGTTTCTGACAAACACATCTCTTGTTTGATCACCTCTTGTCTGACTTGTGTTGTCAGCATAAACCTTGTGAACACTCTAGAGGCCACATTTATTGCCAAATTTTAATTAAACTTGGTCAGAACATTTGCACCAATGATATCTTGGCCGCGTTTTAAACTGTTTAATGTGTAGCTCTTGCTTTTGGATTTTAACAGTTATTTCCTTGTGGATGGTAATGCTGAACATTTTCCAGGGCATATCGCAACTTATGTGAATTATCAAGGCAAAATGTCAGTTATGAAGCTTGCATTGTTGGGAAACGAGTTCTTAGCGGCATGTCAGGGGGGAGGGGGGTGTATTTCATGCGCAATAGTGCTAGGTCTAGTTTTTTTGTGTCGGTAGCTTATATGCAGACTTTGCTTTCAAAATTAATTTATATCACCTCCTTAAATGTATAAAGCATATTTTGTGGCATTGTCTTATTTCTTGTTTTATTTGATATTTATAATTGATCTTTAAGTTCAAATATGCTATGTTACTAGTACAGCTATTCAACTTCAAATATATATTTGTGGTCATAATATAAGGTGGCTGACATAAAACATACATTATACTATGAAAGGGGAAGAATGGCTGAGCAAACTGTTTTGGGACGGCTCTTGTTTGCCCACTCATCATAAAACTTGCTCAAACATTTGTTCTAATGTTATCTCATCAGAGTTTACAAATGGTTCTGTCCGTTGGAAAACATGACTGCAAGGTGCGGGGCAGTTTTCCTTATTACGCTGTTATGAAAAAAAACCTAATGCAACTCTTGAAGTCATTTTTTTGGCCCAATAATAATGGAACTTGCCTAGAACATTTGTTCTTATGATATTAGAGCTAAGTTATAAAATTGTTCCGTTCTGTTAAAAAACATGGCCACAGTTTTCATTATACAGCTAGTAGTAGTCACATTTTTTGCTGCCAAACCATAATGGAACTTGCTTAGAACATGTGTTCTTATGAAATTAGGGCTAAGTTATAAAATGGTTCCGTTCTGTTAAAAAGAGCTGCTGAAGGCAGGGTTGCAGTTTTCCTTGTATTGTGAAACATTTTCAGCTGAGATGAGTTACGTTCATATGGGTCTCAGTTGAGCGCATTAGGCCCATTGGCCCTCTGGATTTGAATTCAGCATAAGTCAGGCACTTTTTGTCAAGCTTGCTAGTGGTAAGGTGTGACAATGGTTTAGCGTATGTAAGTGCATCTGTTCATCAGAACTTTTCCACACTAAAATTTCATAATTATGCCCCCATTACCATTGGTAATGGGGGCTATATAGGAGTCACTTTGTTTGATAGTTTATTTCAGTGTTATCAAACCTTCGATCATATATACATACATATCACATCGTCTAGTGACACGCTATTGATTGCCATCAGTGCCTTGGGATGTTGTTTTTAGCTGGCACCATGGCTATATAAGTGGCGGCATATCAAAAATTTGTATCATTCATTCCATGATTAAATGCATTTAAAAAAAAAGTTGCAGGTTTTTTGTTTTAATTGGTTATAAAACCTGTAGCATCCCTATTTATAAGTGAAAAAAACTAAATAAAAATGATTGAGTACGCCTCCTATCTTGTACAATCTTTGTATGCATCATATATACAGAATGTTTTAATCATAGCATTTATAATTATTTTAAAAGGTTTATCAGCATGGGAAAACTATCCAACTCTGAAATGCCTGATAGAGATGGTGATGACGAACAACTACAGGTTTCCCCCACCCACCACAGCGGCAGATGATTCCTCCATAGAGGAAATCAGGAGCAACGAGATACAGGTGACGACTGCTGTAGCAATCACTGAAACATTGATCATCTAGCATTTCTCTGGTCACTCAGTAAACCAGAAATGTTTATGACTCCTCTTAAACTTCATGACAAATGTCACTCAAACTTTAACAGCCAAAGAATGTTAATTTTTGTTGCAGAAAAGGAGTGAATTTTTCCAGATGTGTATTAGTGTTGTGGTCTGTTGTCATTTATTGTACTATTGAATATACACTTCAAAAAATTAAAAGTTGCCAGACAAGGCAGTACTCATATATAGGGGTTACTTTGTGCAACATAACGAATATTTGGGGTATCATTGTATAAATCAATTTTTGACCAACGCAATTACCCAAATTTGGTACATTCTCCGAATGACAGTCACTCCTAAAACATGGGCAATTATGATTAGTTTACAACCATCATTACCTTGCCTCGGGTATAAAACGTCAACAAGTGTCAGACACTCCAGGTTTTTCATCATACTTGATGATTCCTTGTTTATTGTCCCCTACCGGTTTCACCGGAGGGGACTTATGGTTTGCGCTGTCAGTCCGTCAGTCAGTCACACTTTTCTGGATCCTGCGATAACTTTAAAAGTTCTTCATATTGTTTCATGAAACTTGAAACATGAATACATGGCAATATGGACATTATGCATGTCATTTCATTTTGTTCCTACGTCAAGAATTCTGGTTGCTATGGCAATAAATACTTAAAAATATAATAATAAAAAAAAATAAAAAAATATGACAATGGTGGAGCTGGTACGGGACATCATTGCTTGGTAATAGTCTTGTTTATGTATGTCATAATTAGCGTTTAGACTTCAGTAAATTAAATTCCGTATGTATTTGTCATAATAATGTCTGTTGCATACATCATATTTACGTAGTTACCTTTGGACACATGACTTTGCACACGTTCCCGTCGGAAGTTTCCACACGTCACCATCGAGTGCTTCAATGTTTATCAATATATATTTAATTTCTGTAGTTGGACAGTACACGCCCAGACAGCCGGACATAGAGGACACACACCATTTTGGGTCGTGAGGCCATTAGGCCTCGCAAATATCTTGTTGTTCAGAACATTTGAAAACATCGTGTAAGAGTTTAATCAGCAAAAATGAATCTCAATAAACTTGATGGACTTGTGTCACTGGGGGCTGACGAGGTCAAAGCGTAGTCCGTTAGTCTACGACATCGGGTATATGTTTTACTACGAAACATTGTGTCAATACACATGCCATCGAAGTACAGATTGAAGAACTTTGTTGAGTAACCTTTACATTATATTTGTAGTTCGTTGCACAACCAATACATACTCTGTGCAAAACCTATTCAAAAAGCGACTTGTAATTTTCTTCGAAACAAAGCATTTGAATGATTAAAATATATGTTCGTAACCTGTATTGTACTTTAAAATGTTTAATGTACAGTGTATCAAAGTAACATGTAGTTTTATTTAAGTTAAGTTACTGTAATTGGCTATTTTAACAGAATAACCACCTTATGCATTACTTCAAATTAATATATTTCGATTTTAATTCAAAATCAATGTAAAGGTTGCAACTACGCGCATTTGTAATTAGTTTGTTATTGAAAATAAGTACCTACCATTACTGGATGTTCCGTTCTCTAATCCATAAATACCAGAAAAGATGAAACTCGCCTGATTAAGTAGTGTATTGACACAATGTTTTGTAGTGAAACATATACCCGACGTCGTAGACAAACGGACTACGCTTTGACCTCGGTAGCCCCCAGTGTGTGTACGTTATTGTGTTCAACAGACTATGCAACATTTGGCCATGGCTATGTATATTTAGTTTGTGAACAAAATAACGTGATTTCATGCAATATTTAAGAAACTTCTCGACGTGTAAGTAGATTAGTTGACATGAAAGGTAGGTTAAGTTTGGATTTTTGTTACTTTTACTATTCCTCCCTCTGAAGAAGCATGCAAACTATTGCTTTGCATATCCATTGGTTGTGATAAGGTTTGTCTGTAGACCATTTTGTTTCAGCGTGATATCTTGAAAACGTTTTATGCTATGATTATGCAAATTGGTATAATGGTTACTTTGGATGAAAGGAAGACACCTAGTGATTTTCAGGTCTCTGGTCAAAGTTCTAGATCACAGGGGCATGGATATAATATTCAAACAAGTGTTAGCAACACACCCTTTGTTTTTGTCCAGGTAAGTGTCATAATGGCATCATAGTCTGTGGCTCATCTGTTTAATACAGAAGTAAGCTAAACTAAGTGATATAATGTTTTGAAGATATTGGCATCAACATTGAATATGATGATATGATCATTCACTGACACAATTGACATTTGCTCTTTACTCTCCCCTGATGACAGGTGTTGTGTCTCTCCCACCTCCTCTCCTCCAGTTAATGCCATGTAATAAGCCCCCTGTTTGTGTGCCCAATGTTGCCCGTGTGACTGGCTGGTGCTGTTGTTTGTGCAGGTGAGCCAGCGTGAGAAGCAGCAGATCCTGGAGTTTGAGGGCCACCTGGCGGCCTCCACCACCAAGGTGACCATCACCGAGGGCAACAGCCTCCTCATCGCACAGCTCACGGCAATGGACCCCAAGTAAGACACACACACTGCAACATTTGCGCACTGCAAGCTTTTATTATATACTTTCAGTTTTAGAAATGTATTGGGGAATGAACATTTGATTCTAGTTATATTATAAAATTGTTTATTATTTACTAAAATTTAACTACAAACACAATATGTATTCATCAACAACTTTAATTTACCAGTGTCTCTTACTTCTCAGTATAACATAAATATGTGTAGAATATTGGTACACATGTATTTAGTAGCAAAATCCATGAAAGTTACAAACAAAACTATCATTTAACTACAACAAATCACAAATAATGACTCTTTTTCCCTCCATACTCATGACAAACAATGTTTGAATCATTTGTGTCATCATTTTTATACGCCTGTTTTTTTAAACAGGACGTATTATAAGGTCACCCTTGGCGGGTGGCGGGCGGGCGGAGGCGTTCACAGCAGTGTCCGCTCTCTAATTCAAATACTTCTCTTCCGATCTTCACCAAATTTGGTTAGAAGTTGTATCTAGACAATATCAAGGCCAAGTTCAAATATGGGTCATGCCGGGTCAAAAACTAGGTCACGGGGTCACTTAGTGCATTTTAAGGATTTAGCATGGTGTCCGCTCTCTAATTGAAGTAGCTTTCATCCAATCATCACCAAATTTGGTCAGAAGTTGTGTCTAAATGATATGTTGGTCAAGTTCAAATATGGGTCATGCCGGGTCAAAAACTAGGTCACAAGGTCACTTAGTGGATTTCAAGCATTTAGCATGGTCTCTGCTCTCTAATTGAAGTAGTTTTCATCCGATCTTCACCAAATTTGGTCAGAAGTTGTGTTTAGAGCCAGGTTACTGAACTTTGTTGTGTTTATTGCGGACCATATTGGGCATATGCACGTAATTTAATTTTTGTATTGAAAATTGTTGTTTTTATGGTTGCAGATGTTTTAGTTACAGACATTATTGAAAACTCAAATCTGAATCCTGTGATAACTCGTAAAAAGTAAACAATGTTGATAGAGGGCCTTATGGCTAATATTCATGTTATTTCAGTGTGTTTTTTTGTCAGACAAACATTGTGGCAGCTATATTATCAGAAATAATTGAAAACTAACAATGTCATAATGCCGTAACTAATAAGAACTTAAGCTAGGCTTAATGAAACTTATGCAGATCCTGTTTTTTCCCAACAGCATGAACCTGGTAGGGAACAGCTGTTTTGTTTGTGACAAAGCTCTTGTATTTAAATACGCTGTCCCTTTTGCTTTAAATAACACTCTAAGTATTGTTTCAGTGAACAAACTGAATGTCAGCTACATGAACATTGTGTTTGTGATGTCAGATTGATTGATTGAAAGCAACAACAGGGGATAGAACGTACGCAAGTAACTGTTGTGGCATAAGTGAGAAAAATATTAACTATTGTTCAAAATGGCGGCCAACGGCTGATATTTCGATTTTTTCGCCTGAACTTTTGAAAGGTTTGTACATTTACCATACTTATTCAACATTATCCATACTCGCAAGATGTGATACTGATAGCTTTTTAACCTCGGTATAAATCTTGTAGCTGCATTATCAATATTAAAAAAGTTATTGACGACTTAATACGCAAGTTCCTGATTGTTTACGATTGACACGGCTCATTGTATGTGCATTTTTAGGTCATATATAAGGTTTTCACAGCAGTTTTCATGGAAAGGTGGACTCAAGAACCATCGTAGTGTCCCTTGCCTGAACACCAGGATGCTTCCAAAAGGCAATCGCACTATATGCATCAAAAAACGAAAATTAACCCCCATTTTCATAACTGTTGAGCACAGTAACCCCACTTTCCCTCACTGTTGTTTATGCAAAAGTCAGAGTACAGAAATAAAAAAATGGAATACCGTATTAAATACGCACGTTTAGGTTTGCTTTGTTAATTAGCACATATAAATACATATGTGTCTCTATAATTTGTGGAGTCACACTTAAATGTACGGTGGCATAGGACATATTTTTTTCAATACATGTACGGACGTATTGCTTTCATGTGCGCACGAATTGCTTTCACATGCTCACGAATTGCTTTCACGTGCG